>CAJNDV010001690.1:2500-14197 GCA_905221635.1 Symbiodinium sp. CCMP2456
CGGGTGTCTTACTCCCTGCAGGGGTGCTTTCTCCTTGAGGGCTCGGCTAGACAGGAAGCACGGAGATGGCCAACTCCCCCGACAGTGCAAACAGTGACTCTTTGACACGATTCTACTTATCGGCGCACTATGGGGAAGGGTTAACGCCCCCCCCCCCCTCCCCCCACATGTCAGCGCACCACCTGATTAGGAGTGGAAAGAGTTGAAACAACGTGGCTTAGGTGCCCTAACGTTAAAGGCCCCCCCCCCCCCCCCACAAAACTTGGAAAGTGCTTTATTACTAGGGGGTCGTTTATCTCTACCGCCACTTTTGAGGGGTCGGGCCCTTCCTCTGGCTCTTGCGCCAGCTCCTGCTCTTGCTGTTGAAGGTTTCGGCTCTCACACTCGGACAATCCAGGCGAGGCGAATGATGAGTCAGCAGCAAAGTGAAACTACTGCACATGCAAGCTCAGCAACAAGACGAGTCCCTAATATGGAGAACTTCTAAGAGACACCGAATCGCATGTGCAAACCAAAGTCCACGCCTGCGCTGTAACTATTTCGCAGACTTCGGTCACTACGCCGAGGAGGCTACATGGGGAAGTAAGGTAAACATGACGAGCCTAAGGGGTCAACTATCGAGCCGGGAATAGCTCGGGCAGAAAGCGATCTTCCTCCTTGGTTAACAACTGTGAAACATCGGTGCTGCTAAATGACACGCTGAAAAAGATAGCATACGCAAGAATGCAATCTATGAGCCTATAACATACCACAATCGCGCCAACCAGTTCAAATTACATGCACTAAATTCTTCAATTACGCCTTCTCATGCAAAGAGCCTTCCTTCACTGAGTCTCAAGTATGCTCAGGCCAGACGTACTGTTACTGCCAACCAATCGCCAGCTTGGGCACTCTTGGGCAGTTTTCGAATCTTGTGATCTTCGCGTCGTCTTTGCAGCAGTCTTCATACCACAAAGAAAAATATAGCCCATATTGACTACCAGCAGAAACGATTCCTGGCATAACCATCTCGCATTGCATTGCGCACTCATGTAGTTTGCAGAGTATCCGCCCGTGGAAGAAGGTAACTCGGGGGGCATCCAAGTTGCGCAAAGACTCAGTCGCACAAACATGCAGTCCTATAAGTGGCAGATAAACAGCCATCCATGCAGCCTGCAACGAGACAGCGAGTGTGCGGCCGCCCACGCACAGCATCTTCTCACAACCAACCTGTCGTAGTGCCCTTGCAAAGAATCATGAATTCCCACGAATTCGCCTCGTAAATTCCCACCAATGTATTCTGTTGAATTCCTTCGTCCATGCAGTCGATCAGCTCGCTCTCTGGACTTCTTGTCCAGCTTTTTTTTTTGCCCAGAAGTCCAAAACCCATCGCCATGTGCCATATCAGTAAGCCAGCCCCAAAGCATTCTCCATGGCGCCGGCGGTGGGGCGGGTTGGTGGTTTCTAGGGTGCAACCAATGACTACACAGGGTCCCGAGATACCATAAATAAACGGGCAATAAACAACCCAGAAGTGCGCCCCATATTCAAACCCAAGGCACCACAAGGCTAAAACATACTGAAAAGAAATGAGTATAATAGGGCTCTAGAGAGGGTTGGGAGAAGTGGGAGAAAGACATCAGGAGCGGGAAGCAAACGGAAATTGCTAGCATCCGTACCAGACAACAAGATAATGACCGAAACCGACTGCTCTTCAAATCAGACGTGGCCTGCAGCTCAGTTGCGTCTTGCACACAACACGGCTTCTGGAGCCATCCCATAAAGCATATTTAGGCCCCCATTATCGTGCCTAATATAATGACGGTTTCCTGTGACTCCAACCTATGAGGGGTGGGCGTCAAAGAGTCTAGGCAGGTGTCCGGAAGTTCTTCGTCGCTGTCGGAAACAGGCACAACCGAAGGCTTACCATGTTTAAGCTTGCCGATTTCCCAGATTCCTGTCTTCTTCTCTGTCCCAAATGTCAAATGTTGTTGAGACGGCTGCCCTGGCCCCAGCGGTTGAACGGCATAAAACTCACACTCGTAACTATGCGGGAAGTCAAAGCCTACAGCCTCAAGACATTCTCTAACACAAGCGGGGGTCGATGCCGCTCCCATTACAGTGAATGCAACCATTACAACTCTCCGCTGGGTCCAGGGTTCAGTGCAGTGCAGCAGCGTCTTCCCGGTGAATCGTAGTGGTTTAAAGGGAGATAGTTCACACCGGAAACCTCTAACTTGGGCCCCGTAGTATTCTTTAACGACGTCTCCCTTGGGTGACTCAATCCAGATAGATCCGCCTTCAAAGTGGCTGAGGCTCAGCACTACTTGGGGGTAACGTGAGTTCCTCAAGTCCCTGTGCAAATCTTTACCCGCAGAATCCCTTATTACTACTGTGGAAAACTTATGCCCTGGGCATGTAAGGTTTAAGTAAGAGCAAACCTGGGCGCAAAGGTGTTGAAGGGGTGCGGTGGCCACGCACATCTTACTCAGATCCCGAGGATTGAGCCCCACCTGCAATACCCAACCTTCACCCTCTGCTTGTTTCCACTTCGCAGGACACTTATCGAAGGATTGCAATACCTGTTCCCTTAAACTGTCAAGCGAGGAAGGCAGAGAGGACTCGCCACTACAATCCGAAATCGCATGTGCAATCTTGACGAAGCAGCGAAGCAGATTGATTCATCTTTTTCGATGACATCGCAAGATGTAGTAAGCTTGAGTCCAAAGCCGATCTGTCATATAACGGACTCATACATTCCAGAATAGGATGCGTCATAAGCCTTGGCATTTGCCGTGGCGGCGACATCCCGGCCATCGCGCTTCATGAAATCCTGAATTGAGCCCATCAAAGAGGCATTCATCAATCCTCGAAAGACGAGCCAACCATCATTCTGCAGAATCGAAGTGTTCTGCAGCTGGGCTTCAGTGATGAAGCCGTAGCCGTTGACATTCTGGAGCTGAAAATTTGGTGAGATTGCCACAGCCTCCGACGTTAGCTCTGGAGACATGTCAGTGTGCGACCGGAGATAGGCGTCGGCGAAGTTGACGGAGGCAACCAGGTCCTCTTGCGGCAGGACCTTCTTCATCAAGATAGAGGCATCGGCGGAAAAGACGAACCTGTTGTAGAAAATGGCTCGAATCCCATGGCGGGTAGCCTCGGACTTGATGAAAGAATCCACAGTGCTGCGAATCTGCGGCACTGAGAAAACACCAAGGTTAAACCCTTCGACCGTGGAGAGAGATGCGAAGAGCTCGGTGAAGCCGTAGCCATTGAAGCACTGCTCGATCAACGCAGTCTGTCCGCTGGTAGCGGACGCATCATAAAACTGGCGAAACGGCTCGAAGAGCATAGCGACCCCGGGATCTTCAGCGCCATAGTGCAGTCCTTGAAGGAACTGAACAGTGACGTCGAATTCCATACCCTCAGCCCAGCAAACAAGCATGCTGAGAAGCACGCAGGGCATGAGAGCGAGTCGAAGTTGCTCTGGAGTGTAGACTGCCAGTAAGGAGCTTCTTCCGACGAACGCCTGGTCCGTGAAAGGAACTCCCGGGCTGGGGTCGCCAGGCTGGGACTTGAACATCGGCCCAGCGGTGGCAACCATCTCATCATCAGCAAGCTTGACGGAGCCAATCTGCCGGAGGAGGAATGCATTGATGTTCGTCACGAACACATTCTCACGTATGACCTCACAGGCAGCATATGTGGCGCCATCAATCACCTGCTGAACTGGCAGCCCCAAAAATCAAACTCATGTCACCCTCCTTCATCCAGAACGACAAGGAGATCTGGTAAGCGGAGAGGTCCATGATGAGAAGAATGAAGGGCGAGATGTGGAGCTGCTCATACTTCTGAGCGCCGTTGATTGCACCTCGCAAACGATTACCCGCATTCACCACATTCGGGAATTGCGACACCCAAATGACGCGGCGCCCAGCATCCTTGTACAAGGGAACCTGGAACGACTTGTCAACGGCAGGCATCGCTGTAACCCTCATGGAAGATGGGGTAGGATCGACCTTCGGCTTCTTCGAAGGCGGAACGGCCTGGGGCTTCGGAAGAGCCTCAGCCTTCGCCTTCTGCGTTGGAGGCCGGCGCATGTTGTTGAAGCCAGTAGCGCCCTTGCCTCTTCCTTTGCCCTTCTTTGGTACCGCAGGAGTGTCAGCCGGTGGATCCTCGGCGGGTGGCCCATCCTTCGGCACAGCTTTCGGAGGTGGCGGTGGAGTCGCCATCACGAAAAGCTAAGGGCGATGAAATCAGTGGCTGATGCTTTGAGCAAAATGCTCAAAGAAGACGGATTTCATTAAGGAAAACGCACGGAAACAAAACGTCACGCCAAAGCAATGACGGTTTGTTTTCCGAAGTTGAGGGTTTAGGGTTTCGACTCACACACTCGCAAAGCAGGCATGGCAATAAGTGTCCGAGGTTGCTACGTGGACATGCTGGGCCATGTTGACAGGGGGGCATATTCACGATCGTCCAAAGCATGAACGAACATGACGCAACAGAGTACAGAGTAAAAGGCACAAAGATATATTATAAAGTGAGTATAAATAACGGATGTTGCCCTCACTGCCAGTGGCCATGCAGTCCTAGTCCCATCCGTGGCGTTGCGCCACTCTGTTTCAAAAGATCTAGCACTCTGTAACCCACTTACTCGACGGTCATTATGCCACCGAGTAGGTCGGAGAAAGGACGCTCCACTTCACATTCACCACATGCAGGCAGGGATTCGTCGTGGTGTCTTCGTGTGGTCACTCTCATGCAGGCAGGAATTCGTCGTGGTGTCTTTGTGCGGTCACTGTCATGCAATCTTCGTCATGCAGTACTTGTTCATGGCAAAATGCCGTTTGTTCTCATTCATGAATTCTTGTCATCGTCTTCATGGATGCGGCTCGCGAATGCAATAGCATGCAGGTCTTCAGTTGTCCAGAGTCCGCTGTGCTCCGCAACGACTCGTATGAAATTCCTCAAATTCACAGGTGCTCCCAACACATGCAGTACCATATCTTTGACATCTCGGAAGCCATGCAGTCAACCCATGCAGTTTGTTCAGCAAATTCATAAATTCTTGCGAATTCATGAATATTGCCAATCATGCAGGAGCATGAGCGTTAATACGCATGCGGTCAGGCAGAGTGGGATGTATATTGACATCATCCCCCGAGCAGTCATATGTAATGCTGCCACAGTGATCGCCCACACTGGTCACCACGCATGCAGATCATCGTCCACATGTCCAGGGGCACTTCGCGTGCGATACCTGTACTCAAGCGGGACCCGTCATCACAAGCAGCTCCTCCATGTTGCTGTCACTGCGCAGCTCCTCCATGTTGCTGTCACTGCTGTCACAAGGTGCGTCACAAGGCGCGTTGGACAGTCTTCCATGGCTCAGCGGGCAGAAGGAAGGGTTAAGGTGGGAAGGGTACTCACAAGATCGACAATGTTACGGACCAAAGGACTCCCCTTAGCCAGCAGCAGGCAAGCAGAAGACCCCAGAGGAAGGCACAAGGCTACAGCGTAAGGGCGCAGCCCGTACCTATTCCGAGCTGACACCAACGTGTGGGTACCTGCCACCTCAGTCAGGTTCGGTTGCTTGATGGCTGCATGCACATGACCTTCCTCATGTTCAACCTAACGAAAGGCAACGACTGACTGACACACTGCACAACGCAGTCAAGACTCCTGAATGTGTGCAGCGCTGACTGTGTTCCTATATCATCAGATAAGCATGATGACAATGGAGGGGGAGGGGCTGTTGTCGAGGCAAGGCTCTCGATTAACCACTCATGACGCTGCAGAACGCTACCACCGTGTCCGCACTCACAGCGCTTCTTTAATCGGACAGTGTCTGAGTCCATCTGCCAGTCTTCCAGTCCGGGATGCAGCAAAAGTCGATATAGTACATACGGGATGCAGCAAAAGTCGATATGGTACATACGGCGATGTCGTGTTGTGTGCTCGTTGTGCACCGTGTGTCGAATTGGAGCGAGTGGCCTCCTATTGACAACGCAAATAATAATAACAATTAACACTGTAGGGAGCCACCGCATTCCTCATCATGCACATATGTATTCATGAATTACTGTGGCAGCACAGAACATGCAGTGGTTCACAATTCGAAATGCATAGCGTGGGGATGCACATGCATATAAATTCATGAATGTTCATGCCTACGAATTCACAAGCTGGAATTTGCTCATGCATGGGAACCTGCCGTGTGCCCAGCTGCACGACCAAAACAGATATAACATATGAATGCAGGAACAACACAGCTGTCAAACACCACCTCCGGGCATGCGCAGATGCTCCCGCGGCTTCAGTGCGCTGCTGCAAAACAAATTCAATCATGCATCTCAAATGCAGTCATGCAGTGCACGTGCAATCGCCGTACATCATCCCGTGTGAATTAAGAGAAAAAGGCTACATGCGGGGGCCTAGAGGCGAGTGACCGAATCTAACTCACAAAGTCAAACCTAATTAAGACCACACTACACACTCAGCGTCTGCTCCCGAATGCATGCATGTATGGGTTTGCCGGCGGCCCGATGATATCATCTTCGGGCGCCAGCACTTCACGCCCCGAGGCCAAAATGACCCTGGCAAACTGTCCTCCACCCGTTACAGGTGCTGGCGGTATGCGGGACGCCAGGTTGATGACACTCGGCTGTCCTACTGCCTGTGGCCCCTGTACAGGGTCAACGCGGATCTCAGCAGGCCGTGTGTTCGTCCCGCTCACTGTGTCTCGCAATTCACGAAGCGCGTCCACCAGCTCATTGACTTGTCCACGCAGTTCTGCAACGTGGGTCTGCATGTTCCTGGTGATGTCCACCGCCTCCGTGACTCCTGTGGAGTCCTTGGGAGGTCCGCCGATCGCTGACCCCATGGTGGTGACCTCCTGTTGCAGTCCATCAATGGACTTGCTGTTGGTGCGGAGGCACCCATTGATGTCACGGCCTGTCTGTCCAAGCTCCCCCAGGAGCCTGTTGGAGTCCCCTTGAAGGGATGTCAGCTTCTCCCGCAGCATGCTCTCCACCCTGTCCGAGCTGGTGGCAAGCTTGCCACAAGCTGTCTCAACTTTGCCCAGCGCCGAGTCAAGTGAGTCCAAACTCTCCTTAACCCGATCCAGGAAGCCGTCGATATCGAGGTGGGTCTTATTGTGCTCACCAAGAGCCTTACTGAAAGTGCTGTTGAGGAAGTCGAGCTTGGCGTTGATCTCGGTGTTCATGAGGTCAAGCCTGCCCTTTATCGTTGCCTCGACCGCCTCTGTTCTCGACTTAGTAGCGTTGTCCAAAGTCTGAAAGCGGTTCTGCTCCGTAGTGTTGGCCGTTGCGAACGCCTTGCCAAGTGCTGCGTTCGTCGCCTCCAACTCTGTAAGGAGGGCCTTGTGACTCACCGCAGAGGTGATCTCACTCTTGAACTTGAGAAGCACGGTCTCCACAGCCACCTGGTGGTCACTGAATGCTTTTTTTCAGCTTATCAAACGGCTGGAGCAGCGCCAGCTTGGATGTCAGAGAGTGTATCCACTGCAAGCACAGCAGTGGTTGTGCCGTCTGTGCCGTCTTGTCCTCCATCCGTTGCTTGCTGGCGGTTGGAAGCCTGGATGGCCGCGCTGAGAGCATCAAATCTCCCTTGCAGCATTTGCTCCAACACGTCAGGTAGCACCTCACCAAGCGCAGCCACTAGCTGGTTTTTGAGCCCATCATCCTGCTGTACCGGCTGCGCCGTTGGTAGTGTCAATGTGACGTCCGTTGTAGCGGGAGGGCTCGGGGTTGCTGCAGTTGGCTTCTTGGACCAAGAGCGGGTAGCAACTAGGCCATACACATACATACACATCATCATGGCAACTGCTGCCCCACCCCATCGTAGAGGCCCACTGTACTGCTCAGCCACCATGTAGAGTGACAGAAGCGCCTGCGTCCCTGCATCATCAAGCTGCTGAGGGGCTGCCATGTATTTTAATAGGCGAGGCACGGCTTCTAGCTTTCAAGGGGTTTGTGAGGGCCAGCAATCACGTACTGCGGTGCGCGGCAGAATGTTGAAGTATCAGACCCTACTGTCAGAGTGACCATGCATTATTCATGGAGGGCCTGACTCTACGAAACCGACACATACCCGGAGATAAGAGAAAAAGGTAACAACAATAAATATCGATAAGGATAGTACGAAACTCAGCAGCGAAATAAGCCTTGTCCCTGCATTGGTAAATGCTGTACTCTTGCGGCCTGGTCGAATTGACACGCCTGCTTATAAGGCTTTAGCAAACGTGCGGCAGCCTCGATTCAGCATGGTATGTTACACACCTCTTCCGAATCGGGCGTCTGTAAAAGCGGAAAAAGACACGCCTCCCTCGTGCTCCACATGCAGGACAAATTCACGAATCAGCCCCGAAAATCTAAATAAAAATATATAACAAGCCCCCAAGCACACATACAAGGCTAAAGACTCACACAGACCCTCAACACCCATCTCACCACCTGACGGACCACGACATGCAGGACAATGCACATGCAACATGCAAATCATGCAGCATCAAATTCATCACGAGGCGGATACTCACATTCATCCATGCACTGTACACCCTGTTGGGGAGGGAGATGCGCACACATCGCCAAACTACACTCCTCATGCATCTGATACCTCAAGTACATCGTCTTCGGACTCACTGTCTGATGAAAGACAAATGGTCAGGAGGCCAGCAGGGACATTGAGGCTCCCGGTGGGCCAGACCAAATTCTTCGAGATCACAGGGGCAGGGGCAGGGGCATGACCGACGAAGCCAAAGTCCCTCAGCGCCTTTTGTATCTCGCCCTGCCCCCCCCCTTTCCCTTGCCCCATACCGACAGTTTACCACGTGATTCAGACTCCTGACTTGGCCAGATGTAGCCCATGTTCTTAAGGAGTTGAAAGTCCTCCCCACATAGGGCTGTCCAGCCTGCCAGAACCCAACCGATGAGCAGCACTCTATCTTCGACATGTGGCACGTTGGCGTGCCAAAGTTGCCTGGCACTGACTCGGTACTTGCGTCCATGTAACACACGTCCTGGGCGAATTTTATCATCCGGGCATTTCATCCAAACCGTGCCCCGCTCGTCCTCCACCCAGGTACCCCCAGGGGCCCCCGGTGAGAGATTGCAGAGAAGGGAAGGCAGGAAGGTGTTCTGGCTGTCCTTGTGAGGCTGTGTCATGAAGCTCTTCTGGAGTCTAATAGTCAGAAAACTGTCCCCGGGGAACTCTTCGGCAAGAAAGCGTGCCAAGAGTCTACACGTCGCCGGATATTTGGTGGTATGAGGCGCCGCACGTGAAGAAGGCCGAACTGACTTCCTCCAGCATGGCTTCTGCCACCCGCAGAACATCAGAGATGTCCAGCTCCGTTCGTTCGAGTAGTCGTTCAGACATGCTCTCAACCTCCATCGTAAGGGGTTAGCTAATCGTCGGATCCTAGGGATGCACTTGGGCCACGTTCCTACGGCATCAGACTATTGGTTCCTTATAACTTGCATGGCATCAGCAAGCTCCTGTGCCCCGTTGCAGAAAAAGGCAATGTTGTAGTCAAGAGTGCGAACTAAGTACTTGGTATGATGGTCCACAAGCGTGACCATGCGGTACTGAGCGAGCCACGGCGAGTGATCCTTAAAGGCTGGGGGCATGAAAAGACAGTCCCCGCCCTGACGATCCAACAAGTTGAGCGCCTCAGTGACTTCTGCAAGTAGAACAAGAGGCACCTGCCTATGAAACACTGTCCTTTGAAGCAGTCCTGCTTCGAGAAATACCTTAGTGTTGACTCCCCAATGAGACAAGACTCCATGGACTTTAAGTGCAAGTCGAAGGACTGTTGCAGACATCGCCTGCATCGTGCCATCATGTGCGCGTGTGTGTACGACAAACATTCGTTTAGGGTTGGTGCTGAGCGAGACGATGACTGCACAACGTCCATTCTCGGCTTTACCCCAAACAAAGAAGCACGGCATTTTTGCCTGCTTAACGACCATGAGGGGCGACATGTAGGGCACCTCAGTGAAGTCCTTAGAGGGTCGGAGGAAGCAGTCCAAAATGCCCTTAGTTCCCCTAAGGACGATGACTTGTCGCTCTTGTAGGTACTCGAAGGTGGGGGCTGCATCCTCGTCAACCCAGTGCCTAACCCACCATTGAAAGTGATTAGCCCACTGTGTCCGGTCCTGTGCAAAGGTTTCCCATGCCGGGATGGCCGTAGCCCATGGCCACGTCTGGTATATTCTCTGGACTCTGTAAATGAGCAAGTCGGCCAGCCACGATCGGCGGGGGCTGGCCCTCCTGCTGGCCTGCATGTTCCACATGCACGCAATATTCTCATCATGGGCTGCTGGTGCGCAGTTCTAGCGAGATGGCCAAGATAAGACCACTGTCTGGTCATCCAGGTCCTGCGCCAGTCTGGTCCTTTGTTTTCCCTACAAATGACCTTAACTGCTCTCCTACGTGTAACTGTGTTTTCAACCCACGTCATGAGGGGGTCCGTGGGCAAGCGAAACAGAGACAACAAGAACATGTTTTTAGCTGCTTCCAATCTACGTAGTGCCTTCTTATTTGGCATGAGCAGTGGTGCTGCCCATGCCCATTTGGATGTAATGAGTGTGTCAAAAATATGCAGCCGCGTGGCAACAGGCGCTTGCCCCGCATCCATGATGCGCTTAAAGCCATAGTAGGCATTGCTCGTCTTTCGAAGAAGGTGTGTAATGATAAGGTGGGGACTTGGGGAGTGGTACAGCGGCACACCCAAAAAGACCAAAACATCCTCAACCAGGAGAGGAACTCCACGGCCTCTAAGAAAGACCCCGGGGCAACACCCATCATGAGACATCATTACTCTGCTCTTGTCTGGATTGACTTCCAAGCCGATGGTGGCCAGTACATCCAGGATTTGCTGCAATTTGGATTGCAGCGCCTCGGGCTTGTCCGCAAAAACAACAATATCGTCAGCATAGATAATGAAGTGCGGAAGAGCCAAACTGTGCAGATCCCAGTCTCCTACCTGCTCAGAGAACAGAGAGTGTAGTGGAGCTAAGAAGTGATCCATGACCCTACTGAATACATCTGCCGAATATGCGGTTCCCTGCATAAGGCCTCTGTTCAAATCCACCCTATGTGTTTCTCCACCAAGAGACAACTCAACAGCCGTCCCTTGTAGGAGTTGGAACAATCTCTCACATTCCAAACTGGGCTTGCGACACATCAACCATCTGAAAACTGCTGACTGGCTGAGGCTGTCAAATGCAGCCCGAACGTCGACCTTAGCGACGAAGGCCCTGCCCTTGGTTTGTTTGAGCAATTGGAGTGTCGACTGAGCCGCAAGGATACCGTCGGCTGCCTGAACTCCAGGCCGACATCCGATTTGATGTCCTGAGTACGGTGGCGCCTGTTTGTGTACACGTGCCATCAAAACCTTGGAAAAGACGCGGCATAGGACCGGAGTCAGGCATATGGGCCTCAACTCCTTAGGTTGTGATGGCCTCGGCACCTTAGCCAGCAGCACGATGCGCCCTTTCTTCCAAGAAGGAGGGAGGGGCTGACTCCCTTGCAATAGGGAAGTAAAAAAGTGGGGGATGCGAGAGTGCTTGTCCTGTTGCAGAACGTATCGGATGCCCTCATACGTCGTGCCATCCAGACCAGCACTGACACCATTGCGGGTGCCCACCAGCGACTTTAGGATTTCTTCCTTAGTTACTGGCACCACCCCCTGCG
>CAJNDV010001692.1:8352-29961 GCA_905221635.1 Symbiodinium sp. CCMP2456
CTACTACTACTACTATTCCTGCTGCTGCTCCAACTACTACAATGTGCCGAGCATCTAGAACAATTAATTTGAGCAAGTTGACAAGCCATCTTGCCCCAGTTGCCCCACCTGGAGGAGGGAGAAGATTATTGCCAGCAATCTTACGGTCTTTGTTAAAAAAGTATACTAGTCGGAGAGCAAGTGGGGCAAGATGACCAAGATGGCAAGATAGACCCAGATTGCTCGAGCAATCTTGCTTTTGGACCAAGATTGCAAGATCACCGAGATTACGAAGACTTACTTTCTAACTAATTGTTCTGGACTCCCGGCACAAGGTACTACTACTACTACTACTACGACGACGACAACGACGACGACAGCTACTATGACGATGACGAAGACGCTTAGTATGTTTATGACTGTACCTAGTAGCTAGTGGTAGTGCTTACTCGTCCTAGTCCTAGTTATTAGTATCGCTACCGGTTGCCATTGTTCCTGACGCTGGCCGTTGCAGAATCAACACCGCCAACATTGGCTTCGATGTCCACGATGGTGGCAATTGTACGCGCTGCTGGCTTTGACAATGATGGCGACAATATCAGCTATGGCAATACTTGACAACCCAGAAGGAGGAGAGTCAGAGTAACAAGTACGATAATAACGAGCATACTCATGTGTGTGGTCACCACTTCTGTCCTTTATGATCCCAAGAGCCTGACCCCACACTAAGCCTGAACTCTACGTTGCGCGCGTCAAGTGGGGCACCACACAGGTCAAAGCACCGGTGGGGAAATGCGAACGGCATCCCACATGGAGGCTCGTAGTAGACAAGCGGACTCTCGCGAAGTTCGTTGCGTAGCCCAACCGACTGTCATTATCGAGCTGCGCCGCTGCAGCTCGCACAACATTGCAGGTTGTGTGAGTGGTCGTAGCTCATGAGTGCACATGCACCGAGCATGCGGGAATATAGTATGTCGGGGAACCATGCTATGATCGAATGCTTTTGCTACATCGACAGAACGTATCGTCGCGCTCAACCACGGCAAGAAGGGCGAAAGCCGCGGAAGCGCTTCCGACACTGAACAGTTGGCTGTGAGCGAATGTAAGCGACATGATGACAATGCTTGCCTGGCTGCAGCCGCAGTAGCTAGCTCAATGGACACGCCCGACACGTGCAGCGGCATAGGAAAACGACGATAGGGCTGGCAGCGCTTCAGCAACAGTTTCAAAGGAATCCGAAGCTTTGCTGCTGCCCAAGACGTGATTTGTAAGTTTTGAACACGCCAAGCTTGGGGCCACATGGCCCATGCGAGGTGCGTGGAACGCTCTATTTTCGCTCACCGTTGCACTTGCAGCATCTCCGTGCCCAACGACTTACAACATCAACTGTTACAGGCCGCACTCACCGGATCTCACCGGGTTGTCTAAGGTGGCATGAGGGCATAGCATCAGACAACACTAACGGAAGCAAGGGCCGAAAACGCAGCATATACTTGAAAAACAACACAGTTGCAGTCGCAATCACAGCTCCGAGCCGCTTGCAAGTATCACACACATTTACACACCAGATCCCATCCAGGCTTCGACGCTGACGGGGACACCAAATTTTCAGGATTTCACGTTCCCAGAAGCGGACCATGGATGGGCAAGACATTGAAGCGAATAAGGTTCGCGGCGACTGGATTGATTGACCTATTTTTCCTACTAGTAACGGGTAAAGAAGCTGGTAAATCCATCTCCAAGCTCGATGTCGTCGGCTTGGGATTTGAGATCTGAGTGCCGAGATTATTTGCAGCAAATTGCCGACTATTCAGGGTGACAATTGATTCGTCCAGCCCGTATATGGCCTGCGCCCCGAGCAGATTGGTGCTTTTCAAACGATATCCATATGGAAGATTATGGAAGTGCTACGTACTGCTACACCTCGTCGGCGCATGCGTGCTGAGGCGTGCTGTGCGCACCGTCGCAGGCATCTGCGAAAGCAAGCCGACTTTGGCTCGAGTTCATTCGGATTTTAAACGGCCACGGATCTGCATGAGACATTGCAAACAAACATTTTTCTCCCAATCTGCGAAAACGATGACCTATGATTACCTCGTCAGCCTTGGGCCTGGAGGAGTTCGTTAATGCCCCTAAGTGGCAACAGGTTGCCCGCCATTTCTGTCCTGACGTCTTTAGAATTTCAAACATGCCGAGGAGAATGGCGCAGCACAAGAAACAAGCTGGGCAACCGGCCTACATTTGTCAGTGAAACTGTGATGCCACGGGCTCAGCGCACGTATGGCGGATCATTAAGTGCCCAGTCGATGTTCTTCTCGTACCTGGCATGTCCATATGCGGTTAAAATGTACGAGTACCTGGTACCTAGACAACGAGCGCCCCGAGCAGCGCAGTAACACCGAATAAGATCTCATATCATCTCGTCCATCCGTTTATCCATCCTTCCATCCACATCATACATCTATCCACCCTTCCAGAATGTAACAATGTATAAAGTTTCCTTTAAATTCCAACCCCTTCTCTGAATCCCTCGATTATTCCTTCCATAATCCCCGTTGCATCGTTCGACCAACCCATCGATAAACCCTTGTACAAGCCCTCGACCAAACTGCTCCCCCCCATGTACTGACGTTGTTCAAGACCCTGCTCATCTACTGGCAATTTTGGGTGGGATGCAGAGACATGAATTTTCCCACAATGTACTTACTGTCGGGACTCAGGGCTATTCAGTAGCAGAACGCTTCCCCCAATGTACTGGCGGGATTCAAGGGCACCGCCAACATGTCTTCCCCAATGTACTGCTGGGATGTAGAGACATGACCGAAGTATTTCCTCCTCAGCAATGGTGGGATTCAAACATTTCGATACTTCACTCAGCGCAGCACCACACCAGCATGAGTCCAAAGAAGAAAAGGAAACCTACAATGACTTACAATGAATCGCGTTGGCTGCCAATGCGAGGCCAACGCAACTATTGGAATTTACAGGTGCTTACCGGAGAACGCGGACACGCCGGCCGGCAGCACCGAGAATCAGCAGGCTGCTATCTCGAGACCAATCTCAGGCCAATCAGTGTGTTGTTATTTGAGTTGTTATTTGCACAACGGGTCGCGCTTACCGGGCGACGTGAACACACCGCGTCCACCGGGAGGGTTGTCAATTCCGAACAGGGATCGTCACGTCACCACATGCGCAGCATTTCGTTTGACCGAAGATGCTAGCGGCATGAAAGGCTTACCCAAACCAGGGACGAATCGTCATTCTCCCGAACATGGAGAGCGTATGAAGCCCCACAACCCGATGGCCCACCATGATGATCATGATCTTGCGTCTTTGAGGAGGCGCTAAAAGCAAAAACGTTCGGATGAAAAGAGAAGCTACTGGAACAGCATAATGATGCCCGATGCGCCTTGCCCCCCGCCCCGTTGCTTTCGCCAGGGCTGTGGTGAAGGGTTGCGGCATGTTGCGGCCCCTCACCGCGCGCTAGTGCGGACCCCGCGCCTGTTGCGGGTGTCAAAAGCTCTCTCTCTGTTCTGTTCTGTTCTCCGGGGCATGAGGTGCGAGTTAGGCACCCCGCGCCGGATGGCGCACCCCTGTTTAGGGGCCTTGTGGGGGCTGTCAAGAAGATATGGATGCTCGGTTTCCGGTAAAAAGATACAGATGCAAGGTGAGGATTCATAACAACTAATGCATGACAGAACAGCATCTCCCCCGAGCCTCCTTCACCTATCAGGGGCAAAGTCTCTCTCTCTCTCTCTCTCTTCTTTTCTTTCTTTCTCTCCAGGGTTGTGGTGAAGGGCTTGTGGCCCCTCACCGCGCGCATGTGCGCCACCGCCTGTTACGCATGCGAGGAGTATTGACATGCACTCACTCGGAGGCATTGAATCGCACACAAAGGACAAGCGCATCACTCCGGAACACAAGACAAAACATAAGATGCAACGACGGTGGGCTTGTGCTGATTCACCTCTAGGCGAGCGCGCCCCTCAAGGACGCGGCAGGTGACTTGAGCCAAATGGCTTCTAGAAACTCTCTCTCAGTCAAAGCTCTGTCTCTCTCTCTCTCGCTCTCTCTCTTTCACCGCCTCTGAGGGGCGCACCTCCTCCCCCTCTCTCGCTTCCAGAACTGCGAATAGCCAAGCCGTGCACAGAACAGAAACCCTCGGCAAGCTCTACAGTATCTCTACAAGCCGGCAACATGAAGCTCTGCTCGTGTCACCCCGTTCCCGCGCTATACCGCAGTTGTGCTCAGCGGTGTAGCTGTCCAAACGTCGAGAATAAGCTACGTAGCGCCCGTCCGAAGCGCCTACAAGGATCCAAGTCGAAACTGCCTCAAGCCTCGAGCCTTCTTCGAACTGTGAACCTATCTGAAGCCAGTGAACTTCCGATCTTTGCTGGTATAATGGCGCACTCGTCGATGCGAGCACACCAGGAAAAATCCGTTGCGAAGCCACGGCCTGTGCGAGGATCCGTAGTTTGGCTTTGCTTGGCTCTTGTCAGCTCGCCGCTTCCCGCAACGGCGCTGAACAACCTCAGAGTCCCTTGCACTGCATTGCTTCGAACTCGTCTCTCTTGTGGAAGTACCTTAGACGAAGCGGCACCTGCTGTAGGAAACACTGGCCGCTGCAGAGCCAGGCCACGTGTCGCAAGCTTTGTACACAACCTCTTTGAACTTGTCAAAAGCCAAAGGCAAAATGCCAAACCTGAGCAGTCCAGCTTCAGCCTGTGTGGCTTTCAATTTCGCCGGGGCCACCCGGTAGCTTCATCCGGAGGATCGACAACAACCGAGTCCTGTTGCATCGATGCTGCGCATGAAGCCGATGGGCATGGCTGACTCAGGGAGTCCTTCAAGCCGCCACAGAGCGTGACGATGGGGACGGTCCCGTAGCGCTGCGCACACATCTGAGGGGGAGAATCGCCGTTGCAGCTCAGACTTCCGTGACGGCCGCAACAGAATTTATTGTTCACTGCAGTCGCAGACCAATGGTGGCTTAAGTTTGCCTGACCAACAACCCCGGGACCTCGGAAAATGTTTGGGAGGCTCATGCTGTCGACGATGAGCTAGTTATAGCAAGCTGATGCTAGCTGTGCGTGCATGCGCCACGGCAGAGACATCGGCTTTCTCATGTCTCGTTACGGCCACAAGGACACAACTTCAAGATCTATCCGCTTACGAGTTACGAGCATCTGGAATCCAAGGAGGTACGTCGGAGAGTAAGCCCCAGGTTGCGCTAAGCCGCTAAGCTCTTCGACGATGCTTTTCTGCCAATCTTTAGCCTTCATGATTATTTCGCCTGTTCACTCTGCAACTTTGATTCATCTGCTCTCAAGATTCTTAAGGTCTTACGATCTCTAGCTGAGCCAGAACTTAGGTGCCTAAAGCGGCTTTGCTCGTTGCTGTTGTGCAAACGACACACGATGTCTGCTCGGTTTTATTAGGTCTGACATTGGTAAGAGGACCATGGGGAAGGGGATGACCGGGTCCAGGTGAATCCGGCAAGATTTGATGGATGGTTGGCGGGAAGGTGCATCCATTGTCCGTGCTTTGTATCGCTTGCTCGGCTGGGAATGTGAGGCCCGAGGTCTGGCAAACTACAACTACGCTTTCTAAGGCGTATTCCGGACCCACCTGAGGCAGCCCGCACGGCTCATACCTCCCACAGCACTGGATGACAAGCCGCTTTGACATCAAAGCAGTTGCTGAGAATTGGCCATCGCGGCATTAAGAATCTCGCCTCGACGGCATCAGCAGGAAATCGCTGCCGGCATACCTAGATGCCCATTGGCACAGCGACTGCGACTTTGTGCAATGCAGTATCACAACCAAAACCACTCGGGAGCACATCAGGTGCTCCACGGCTGGATCGAAACTCATCCTGGCACCCAGTGGGCACGAATGAGGAGACACTGAACAAATGACCCGTACCACTGCATCTCCCCACCCCGACATTTTGCTCGCTCCTTTGCTTTTATGGTTTCGGCCGTTGATCTGCCCCGCCCTTTCCTTGCCCGTATGTCATGACACTTTTCAGCCTTCGCAGTTCTGCATCCGGGATTTCTCGTTGATTCGGTGGAAGTTTACTTGAGAAGCCACAGAGGCCACGGTAGCAGAAGCGCAAATGAAAGGCAATGGCTTCAGTTGTTGCTTAAATTGTTCTAGCGTTACACCTTCGCGGCATATTCTGATCGCCAACAATGGTGCAAGCAGTATGCCACTGCATGTCGATTGCTGTAGCTGCCCGCAGGGGTGAAAGATTGGATGTAGCAGCACCGAGTCCTACCTACAGCACTTACAGTACATGCAATGGCTCTTTGTTACTAGACTCCACGCAGACTCACAAGGAGGCCTACAAGCAGAATCACAAGGCTCCATACACGGCTTTGTTGTGCAGATCCACTGCGACTGCAAAGCAAAATGATGACTCTGCAGGCAGTATGCTAACACATCGGGAGGGGAGGCAGCGGCGGCGGCTTTGTTCTGAAAGATGCACAACGGCGGGACACATTGACATGCCTTCAACGGTGCTTTATCCAGCAGGCCGCAAGAGGCTTCGCCCCGGCCACACGGGTAACAACTTTGCCGGTTCGTGAAGAGCTTCGGCGATTCTCCACCTAGTGACCTAGTGTATGTGTGCTTGCCTTTATTGCTCTGACCGATGTTTCATCGCTCTATGCCACTACCAGTATATGCGGATGGATCTCCGCCCTTCTCACTGCAGTCAAAGGCAGTCAAAACGCGCCACATGGACCCGGAGAATCGCCCAGGATAACGTCGTGCTGCATCTTCCAGGCCTGCCAGTGCAAAAACCAAACTCCATCCACCGACAGTCACTTGTTATGTAGGCAGCATGGGATCAGTGTAAATTTTCCTGACCGGTTTGAAACGACTTGGCCCGCTCGCCACTTGCTCCCAACCTCTTGACTCGTTTTTCACCCTCTTTCGACACACCACCAACCCTGAACCCGGAGCCCCCTGAGGGTTAAGGCAACCTAGACTCCAAAAAATGAAAGAACATACAGCAGCAGTCGAAGACCTAAATACTCCAAAACGCACTCCAGACTTTGACGGGAGCACCATTGGCACCCCAGAGCAGGAGGCGAGAGCACAAGTTTTAGATCTACGGAGGCGGAGACTGTGGCGAAAGCACGATTGGAATTGCCAGAGGCCAGAAACCACTGTTTCACAAAACACTCACACTAAACCGCGCAAGGCACTGTGCCACCTTTAAAAAGACTTGATGGACACTCCACGAGTATCAAATTGAGGCCTTGCCTTCCTTGACCTGCGGGTCATGTGTGGCCGGCTGAAAGTGTGGCACTTCTACTCCAGGATACCAGAATGCATCCAAGCAGCCTCTGACGTAGACTTCGTCACCATTGCCCATCATCAGAACCTTTTGGATGGTTGCTATCAGAGAACGCTGTCGAAAACTGCGGCTGGAATGTAGCCGACGTCGATTGGCACTGCCTGGATGTGTCCGGTGACATCGTTTCCAGTGTCCTGCATCATCCACTCGATTGCCTGCCGGCCGGACCATGTCTTTGGGCGACATGAAGTACAAACCCAACATCCAGTGACATATTAGATTTGTACCTCTGCTTCCGTATTGCAGCTGCGGCTGGAATATTGGTGCAGATACGAGTTCACCACGCGGGGTCATTTATGGTCAGACAGGGCTTCTGCGATCTCTACCGTGTCCATGATCATCCTTGCAATAATCGTTTTGGATGAAAGATACATACAGTATACGTTGTGAAACTTAGTGCCGACCGGAGTTAGGCGGCGGCACACTTGTTTGCTAATTGAGGATCTTTTGTGCATAGTCAGCAGGTCTTCTCTGGAAGACCAGCTCTTCAAACCATGCTGAGATTTCTCACTTAACTTCTAAAACTGAAAATGCAAACATAATGGAGAAACGGCCTTCTGGCCTATGCACACTACGTCGAGGTCCATGCAGCATGATGCAAAGAGTGCCACTTGCATCATGAGGATGTTTAGAGATTTCTATTGCAGATATTGGGGCCTTGTAGCCGGGAAAATATTAAGGACTTCTTAAGAACTATCGTCGGGGGGGGGCCGATGAAGGTTGCCATGGTCTCTATAGTTTGGACTGCAGGCATCATGACAGAAATGTGGTGACAATGCCTATCGTCTTGAGCCTACTTTGTGTATGTTGGTGCCTGGCAGAAACTGATGGGCTTAAAGATGCTTCAAGGTCCAAGAGGTTGGCATTTTGTAGACCCCTGTGAAATCAAAGTGGGACGCACGTCAGTGTCTGCGGCTGGATTCTAGCAACTATGAGACAATCAAGGATTCGCAAATGTGCAGCCAAAGATGCGAAGAATCGGTAATAAAAAAATACGGCAGGAAGCTTCAGGACTGAAGCGGCATCAAGATGTGGATCATATGGGGCAGACCTTGACATACCATTAACTAGGGATACGTCCGAATTTCCGCGAGGGCGTGTGCTTCGACAGACTGACTCTGTTGAAACAAACTTCCCCGTCACGGTTTCGCTATGGATTCCTGCAGAGTTCACACGAGCCATAAAGCCGTAGACCGTTCGCAGCAGGCATTTCTCACCTTTTACGAAGTCGCATGATCCTGCAAGTCAAGCATTCAAGAGTGTGCTTGCTTTATGGGCATTTCCACAACGAAGGGATGGTGCAGGGGTTGGCCATTTAAGTCAATACCAACTCCGAAACACGAAATCATCACTGGCAACTTTGATAGTGGGCTACTTATTTGTATTCTCGTTCGAAACTCGAACTTGCTACATGTTCGAGTACATACGTATAGACGTACGTATGCATGTGCCTGAGTGTGAGTGTGAGTGTGTGTGTGTGTGTGTGCGTGTGCGTGTGCGTGTGCGTGCGTGTGTGTGCGCGTGTGTGTACGCGTGCGTATGTACGTATCTGTGTGTGCGCATGTGTGTTTGTACATGTACGTTGATTTTCTCTACATGGCTTCCACCATGGTGCAACAGTTTCGAGTATCACATAACACAGTCTACAATCCAACATATCGTTGTGTAGTGTCGCTGCTTCGTATTAAGTTCACGCAACTGCATATTCATGTACAGGCTATTTAGGAGAACAAATGTCAATGCGTGTGATGCATGTGCATACCAGTTACAATTTACAAACATGAATACCCAAGTTCAAGGCTATTATCGTGCACCCTTCCCACGACTCACAGTCAGCATCTCTCTTCAGGGCTTTAGGGTTGCCATGTACGAACCTTAAGGGATCAGAGAGCCGAAATACGAGTAGCAAAACCATCTCGCGGGCTCTCACACTCCAGCCAGAAGAGAGAAGAAAACAACACGAGATCGGACATTCAAGGCAACATCTTCAAAATGTTGTGCCCTTCTGTTCTGCGGATGATGCGCACCTGCAAGATCAGGTCAACTCCTTTCTGCTCGGTTAGCCGGCCGACGAATGAGACCTCGGTACAGTGATAGCTGAGAGCCTGACAGCTGCACTGTGTAAGCAGAAAGGCATGCACGACATTTCTTGAACCGATGCCATCCCATGCCCCATGCAAAGCCGGTGACCAATACCACGCTCTCATCCACTTGCAAGCCAACACGTTCCTGGCGCGGCACGAACGAAATCAGTCTTGAAAGGGAGAGCATCCCGCCAAACAAGCTGGCAGTCCTGAAGCTGTCCTTTACATGCAGCCTGGTCAAGACCCAGAAGTATGAAGACACAGATCGCTGCCATTTTGCCATTGGCGGTCCTTGCCATCGGCCAGAGAGCTCAGATCGTACTGCGTGATCAGGTGAGGATCTGTCCTGGCGAAGTGAAACTCAGTGAAACGTCTGCAACTGAGACTGTCCAAGTATGCCAAGATCAGCCAGCTAAACCGTGGATTCCATGTGACGACGTCTATTCCGTTCAAGATGCCGCCGAGAAAAAACCTTGGTACGTCGGCGTCTAGGCCTAAGGCCATGCGATCGAACCATTTCCACCAACCGCGGCTTGCGGCCGTGGCACTCTTTCTGTTTGACCAATTCGTCGAGCCGAAAACCACCTGTGCACGAGAATGTTCTACGAGACGCAGGTGCCTCTTTTGCAATGTGTGCGTACATGTCAATCTGACAAGCTGCAAAAAAGTATGCAGGTATCATGAGGAGTGTCCAAGCAGCAAGCTGGGCTTCGAAAGCTGGTGAGTGCAGACCCTTAAAGGCCAAGAAATCCCGGAACAGACAAACGCGGTGACTGGGATGTGGACTTGCTTGAGTAAAAACCAATCAATATACTGACCCTGTGTTTACGATTTCAGTTAAGTTCCCATGCTTCCAAACTGGAATATGAAAACGTTGCAGCGTTGACACAAACAGACGGTCGAAATGCTGTCGCTCGACATTGATCTCAAAATCCACATCATGAAGCCCTCGCATCGAGCCACGACTATATATCAGACTAAACCTAAGCAATGCTCTGCAGTCTTGTCAGATTGACCATCTCCGTCATGGCGGTCGTTTGCATGCGGTGCGTTAAGTCCAATGTGAGACTGCTTCTTCAGCTTCTTGCCAGAAACATGCAAGCCACTGTGGAACGGTTGGCCTTCAGATGTCTTCATCTCGGATGCATAACCTCCAACGCGAGACACTCCGAGCAAACCCAGTGGTAGACACCCCTGCCTTCGGAAACTGTCAATAGTCTGTCGCAGGTCAAAACGGCACCCTGGCAGCCCATCTTCTAAGCTTTTGCATCCACATCTTCTGCATCTGCTAGCATGTGCTAGCTCTGAGCCCAGGTTGCACAGCCTTTGTCAAGTTCCAAACGTTGCCGTCGTCACCGTCATACGACCTGTGGAGATTTCAAACAACATCTAAAAACGTAGCCGCTGGTCGCAGCAGATCGCAGCAGGCTGCCGAACTCGATTACAGGTTGAGAGACTTTGAGAATGGTGGATTGTCGCTGGCCATGGTGGCCTCTCCCAGTCTGGATACTGGTAGATCATGTGCTCATAAGCGCCGGTGTCATTCAAACCTTGACATGGCTTTCACTAGATGCACGCACCAGCCTCGTGGAGTTGCAGCTAAATCTTGCTACGTTGCTCGACAGGAACAATGCCGGAGGATGCGGACTGCAAAACTGGCAGATTTTGCAGTCCCCGTTCGGTGCTTGGACCATGACCGAAATCATAAATATCCACATTCTTCATGATGATGGGCAAAGTACCCTGCCATCTCAATTGCGTCACACAAATACGTAATGATGCTTGAGCGCCCGCGGTGATTCATGCACCACCAAACGCAAAAACCTCGCAGTGACCAGACCCAATGCAGCATGCAGCACCGCCGGATTTGGCACCAGCTTGTTGCACGGGTAGATCCCCTGCAGGACATCGATACAGTTTCTCAATGTATTGAGCACAAAAGCGCATGATAACTTGATACTCGAGTAACCAAACGAGGCTCAACATGCGTGTACAGTGTAACGCATGGCTGGCGTCAAGGTGAGCAGCCTGTGGGGCACTATCGGTCGCTATCGCACATCCCAACATGGTGCCTGGTAGCCAAAGTTGTGCACAATGAAGATACAGCGAGATTGGTGGAACCTGCAACTCATACCAACTCGTGTGGGCCAGCTCTCGATGCCACATGTGATGGAACAGAACATCAACATGCATCAACAGGAAAGACCAAACGCACCTGTGCAACGGTCGCATCCGATGCGTCAGATAGACCTGATTTTAGAAAAGAAATGCATGACACACGCACCACCGAACAGAACAAAGTGATCCGAAGCATGACGTACCGTCAGGAAGTGACTCGCTTACAAATCGCCATCCGAGAAGAACCCAACCGAAGCGAACGAAGCGGAAACGACACCTAACCCAAAAACGGCTGCACCAAGGGAAAATCCAAACAATCCAACATCCGGTATGCGACGGTACGGCCAACGCACAAAGCAAAACGAAGATTACGTAACAAAGAAGAAATTAAATCCTGACTAAATGGCCCATCTCAAATCATCTCAAGCACGGGCCAGGGTATGGCCTCCCTTCATCATCCTTCATCTGCCACGTGAGGAGGTGCTTTCATCTGCCCCCTCCCCAGGGGGGAGAGCTGGAAACCACGAGTCGGTGGGAACACAGGCATCTCTCACCCCAGATCCTAATTGAAAAGCTGTGTCATCGATCGAAAATTTGGAGGCGATCGCTCCAGCATCCCTAGCCAAAATATGCCAAAATGATCACGGATCCTGGTTGATCAAAGCTGCTCTGTCGAACGATAAGACTGACCCCTTAATGCAAAGCAACCTAGAAGGAACTTTCAGAGGGTCACTATGTAGTTTCTCACAAGTACTCCATCCTTCACGTGCGGTTTTCCCGAGTCACGCTTGTCGGCTCCTGGACTTGTTTCTCACATTGTCAACTCGAACGGCATCTGAGAATCCTGGAATTGGGAGGAACGGATTCGCGAAGGGGTCCAGCTTCAAGCATCCAAGCAGGCGTGAGCTTAGTTGTAGGTCCATTTCTGGAAGGGCAGGTGCCAACAGTTTCTGCGACCCACAGTAGCACCTTGACAAACAAAAACAACTTTTGAGCAAGCATACAAGCAAACGGGCATTGGCGAAATTTTACGTGCATGACCATTTCGCGAACGTGGTCATACGTGGTCGACATGTGTTGTCATGTCGGCGGGAGGCAAGGCTTCGTCAGATGCGATATCATCACCTGCGGTCCGTCGTGAAGTCGAAAAATTAGGATCAGGCCGGAAGCAGCGCGCTTTGCCAGTCATTCGCAATGAACATTACCTGGCAGGACATGTCTCAGCAGCACCTCCAACTCGCACACTTGCTACGAAGAAGCTGCACCGAAATCTGTTGCGATCGACCCTCTCACCGTATGCAGCTCCACCGGGAGCGACACAGCAGGGAGCCTCCATGCTTCAGAAACAAAACAGATCAGCAATCATCAACAAACTTAAATCGACCTCCAGGGCTGCAAGCGTGAAGAGCGCGAAGCGAAACAAATTGTCAGCGTACCTATCAAGTTGAGCACCTGTTACCGGTTGAAAATGAATCTGCTGGGAGCACTCGACACCCTCCTGTGCATTATAGTAGAGACCTTGGCTGAATTTCAGACATTGTAGGTCGCTGCAACATCACAGGAACTACATGAACGCCTTGTGATGCGAGTCGGTCAGTACACACAATGCTTGGGGCGGACTCTGAAGCTCGCCCACAGCTCCCACAAGTAACATCTCCTAATAGACTCCGGCTGCCTGGCCTCCGGGCCGATGGTAGCAAGGATGGTCAACAAACACGTAGTCAACGCCTGCAGGCTTTGTCGCGATTTTGGCACGGCATCACCTTTTCGTTTCACACCTCAAGAGGCCTTGAGACATCCCAATCAAAAGCAGAGCCTTCGCAGCTGCGCTGCCTACACACCCCGCCTTTGCTGCCTTCTGCCTCCAGAGGCTGCCATAGGTGATAATACCTCAAGGTATTGCTCACATCAACCACTCCGCTCCAGCCCCTCAGCTCAGCAGGAAGAAACGGAAGATTGGGAGGCGCGCTTCACCTCATGCTCGTCGTGGAAGAGCCAAATCCTCAGCCGCACTATTCTTATGCTCACCATAAACTCACCAGATTTCTAGACCCTGGGCCCGTCAAGGACGGCTTTCCTGTTTCGGTAACACAACGGCCGATGCGAGATCCTTCTGCCTGGAATAGCTTACCGTGCCGACGATTAACTCACATGTCTCCCAACCCATTTTCATGGCACTGGGGGACATGCATGCTTGGTGGCCCACGGTCATCTTGTCGGCGGGGGCAGTCGTTCCGTAACATCCATCAACCATGACTCTCGTATGGAGAGGAAAGATCCATGCTACCAGACTTCAAACGCAGGTTCCCTGAAATCGAAGAGACCGTGTCGAGATTCCTTCGGTGGGCGTTTGGGGATCGTGCGGGCCGCTGCGGGGCCTAGCATAGCTCAAGCAAACGCTTCAGCACCCGTGGCAAAGGCAACACAGCACGACAAAAGGCAGCAAAATTCTCTGGAAGGGTATGCTGGTTTTGAAGACTCATGAAGGCAGGACTTCTTGATTCTGATACTCTTTGCAGAGAGGCAGAGAAGCCAAGGACAGAGCCGCCTGCTGTAGAAGTGGGAAAGTATATGCTGAGGCTGAAGGCGCACGACAAGATACATGAGATGACATGAGATGACATGAGGTTCATGATGTTTCAAGGGCGAGAGTTGGGATTGCAATGCAATCCATAGGTCTTACTCGGCCTGCCAAGCCAATGCCTGCAAGCTGGCACCGACGGAATCCAGCGAAAAAATCGCCGGCAATCCGTGTGAAGTGATAAGATCCGTCTCGAACGCAATGCCCATCGACGCCTGAGAGAACTCCCCCAAACGCTGCTTTTTGAACTACAAGTATGTGCCTTCCGCACCTTGATGCGGCAACTTCGGCCGCATGTCAATTTCAGTTTGGAGTGGATGCCACGACTGTGGTCTGGAACTAATTTCAAGCCGCTTTCATCTCATGTGCTCATTTTCGGTGGAAGACTGTCCTTTTCAGAAACGTTACCGCTTTCATTTTCTTCGTTATATGACTACATGACTAGGACGATATCAGCAACCGTAAGTGTCAATTTTGAGAAGCGACCCGGGCCAACCACAAGCACACCTCTTATAAGACAGACGGAGTGCGAGCTTGTTGCCTGCCAACATGCTGTATACGTTCTGCCCCCACACATGGATGGATGTGTACTGCAGCATTAACACCTTGTAAGTAATACACACCTTCCCCGACCCTGTTTCCATGTTTCTCATTGCCTCCCTGTACGTGGTGTGAAGCATATGCACGCATAACTTCAGGGCAGCATCACCACACTTGAGCCTTTTTGTGTCTTTCTGCCGGTATATCTGAAATAGATAACTTGTGGTAGCTTGTCTATCACCTTTGATCACTTACGACTCTTTGGCATCGGTGTTGGAACGGACATGCTAACAGTGTTACCTTAAACGTATGTAAGATCGAAATATTGCATGTACAACATATTTGCGGGGGGAAACATCAGGGCGGGCCATGTTTTTTGTGCCCCCCCATCATCCTCCCTTCCTCGAAGGCCAAACACTGAAGTACTGAACATAATCCACTATTGCTCTTCATTTTAATCTTGCTTTGCACACAATACTTAATGACAAGCTAGACAAACATGTGGTCTGTCACTGAAACAGTATACATTATAGACAAAAGGAGCGCACTACAATAGACACGGCATCCAAAAAATCCTGCAGGCCACCCAAAAGAGTCCCTTTCTGGCGGGAAACAAAAAGCAAAACGCCTGAAGACAGTGTCATAGTGATTCCATCATGTGATTCACAGTGTGTCCTTGTCACAGCTGTTTCAAATGGCCGTTTTCGTCGGCAGCTCGGGCCTGGTGGATCTTTCTGAGTTTTGACACCCGAGGCCGTAAGTGAAACGTCCTAGACCGGGCTTTGGACTCTTTGGACTGCTTCTGAGTTTGCTGGGCTGCAAAACGCAAGGGTGAGGACAGCCGCATGGCGAAGACGTAGCAGAGCGAAACGACTGTCGTGACATTATTTTCGAGTTCTTCTGCAACGACCATGTCATATCGATCATGCGCGACATGATGCAAACAACAGGGCTATAAATTATGACTTCTAACAACTTATTCCCACGACCTTGCAAGGGGCAGGGCCGTGATTCGCGCAGCGATTTGTCCAATCGTTCTTCAGCCCACGCATCATTGGACCATCCCAGGGCCCAGGCCACACCTCTTCCCAAACATTCCCAAACAAAAAGAAGGGGAACTCTCCGACATACTGTCTACGGCCTCATGGCCCGAAGAATGTGGTTGCAACACCAGCCCTCACTAGCCATTTTTGTTCCGAACCGTGATGCTCGGAAAGCCCGCGCCGCGTCCATACTGCCATATTGCATCACGTTCGAGCACGTTTGTCCGAACATTCTATGCAGGCATGGCAGGGACGCCATGGGACACCCTAGAGGATACGACCAAGTGCGAATCTATAAATGTTCGTCCTGCATTGCGGACCACGTAGTTTGAAATAACAGGTCCAATTATATGTGATTCTGTTGTTATTTGGCGCTTCACCTCACAATTGAGGGTTCCGTCTCTTCCGTACAGTAGAAGTTATTGTTCAAGTTCGGGCTCCTGGTTAGGGGTGAAGGTTGATTCCGCGATGCCTTGCCGCCGTTCGTGTGTGTGTGTGTGTGTGCAACCATGTCATGGTATGCCTAACAACTTACTTGAGACATTTTGAGACTGAGACAGTACCAGCAGTTTAGAGACAGCAACAGCCACTCAACTTTGATATGAGAGGGACAAAGAAACTGGCTGTTGTTTCCAGTCCCACAAAGCAAATTACAGTAATTGCAGGAGTCTACTCAGTTTGCGGCATGCTGAGGCCCAGGCTTTTTGGAAGCTATGTAGTTGCAGTTCGCAAAATTGTCATACCTATCCCGCGAAGGGCGCTGATGGGCGCTGTACAAGTGCCAAAATATTACAATAGTGAGCAGCTCCCTCTCTGACCATCTCCGCAAGGTTTCGCTGGAAAGAAGACAGCACCGATACTAGCCGAGTTCCGGAAAAGAGCAAATCGTCTCTTTGTAAGCGAAGTCCCAATTAGCTTGGACAAAAATTCGTCCGTCGCTCAAGGCCATGCTCCGCACACTCTCGAGCCCATGCAATCCAGACTCGTGCGAGACTTTCTCGGACACATTGCCTTACAGCTTAAAACCCCCTGTTTTGTAAACCGATGACACGGACCTTGAGATATCTTCAGATCAAATCATGATAGGTCGTGTTCGTTACGTCCGACAAGTGCGCGCAAAGGCGGGGCACATTGGGCTGATTGCCATCGTGCGTCTACCTCTTCCGGCCAGCTCTAGCGCCTCGGTGGCAAGTCATTACAAGTCGGTCTATCGCAGCAGGCTGACCGTCTCCCTCTCGTAAGGCTCCTGCTAGCGAGGCGGTGACCAGGGCAAGGCCGCCTGACTTCGACCTGCGCATCCCTGAAACCCCACCGCCCGCGGGTCGCGAGTTACCCCCCCCCCCCCGCCCCGCCGAGGTTCCTGCCAGGGACTGATTTCACTGGTGACTATAACGGCGGGCACATCCAAGGTTTTGGAGGTGTACCTGATGGCACATCCCATCTCACAAACGACCGCTCTTGGCAACACCGTTGACGACAGGCCACTTTGGTTCTGACGCCAGCTGCTGCTCAGCATCAGCTACCAGGTCCTCCTTGATGGGACGCATGTGATCAATATTATCCAGCCGTGACCAGGCACATTACTGTATGATGATGACAGCTCGAAGTACCGAGGCACGTGCCATGTCAACATCTCGAAACACGCTAAGTGATCCTTGACGGCTCAGCTGATCCTGCAAAGACGGACATGGATTGTGCCAAGCTTTCGAGACTTCCTCTAAGCAGCTTCTAGCTGTAAAACTACCATGACATGTCCCTCTGCAAGGGCCCGAGCCAACTTTTTCGAATCAGGCCCTCGGAACGGACTGTCTGGATCCTCCTGACTTGCTTCCTCCAGGGTCGCAGGACATCAGATCAACCGTTCAGTGACTGCGCGCATGTCGTCCTGATTCTCGTCCATGACGATTTAATATCCTCACACGACCGAGAGCTGCCGGCACAAGCGGCTTGCGACTAGTGTGTGCTCCGGTCCTCAACTGCCGGTAGCAGTCGGGCCAAGAGGAGAAAACATTCCTAATCTAGAAAAGCAATGCTCCAAGCACCATCGGCGCCGCAGTGCAAAAGCATGATACAGACCGGCGATCCTCAACGAAACATCACAAGACACGTTTGCAACTTCACTTCGATTCAAGAATGCACACCGTGGAATCTGCTGGACATCGCAGCGCAGCGGCAGCAAACGTTTTCCCACGCGGCCCGAGCCCATGTTGAGCTGCAGCCAGTGTACTACACTGCACTCTTCTTTCGGCCCTAAGCTCGTGAGCGGCTGCGCTGCCCTGTTAAACTTCTTGGAAGTTCGCGTGGGCTCGAGCTTGCAGCCAGTGCATCATGCCGAGTCATGCCTGACATCTAGTCTATGAAACAGAGAGAGAGAGAGAGAACACAACAAACTGTCTGGACACATCAAAAGGACGACATAACGACTGACAGAATGAAATGCGGCCCTGTGACCTCAAGATAGCGGCCTCGCCGAGACATGAGGTGGCGGAATACCTGCAGGTGTCAGGATCTGTTGCAAGACTATGCCATCTGTGACTGTCTGCGGCGGGGAATGTTTCAGCTCATATGTCAATCTGGTATCCACTTGACTGGACGGTGATGGCAGGGTTGCTCATGCAGTGCCATGTGTCATCGCGTGTCATGCGAATTAGGAGCCTCCGCAGCCAGGACTTCTTCATGGTTCTTGTCCGGATGCCACTTGAGGATGAGGTTCTGAGAGCAGTGGCGCGTGCCAAACTTAGCCGATCACTAATTGATGGTTGGATAGGCTGCATTGGGTTTTGGACTCTCCAAGCCGGGCCTTAAAGGTTCGGCGTCGAGTCTCCAGATCCTTCGTTGTGACACTTCGCAGTACTTCGCACTTTATCTTCGCTGGAGCCGAAGCCTTGCTCTGCGTCTGATCAAGTTCTTTGTCGACCTTGGCGATGAGATCGGCAGCCTCACGATGCACTCTCGCTGCAGCGGCGACGCAACGGCGGTGCGGAACCTCTGGAGCAGCAGCAGTGTTCGCAGCCACCTGCTTGGAAGTGCTGAGCCATCCCACTTGTCCCGCTGCGAACATGCACATGTCGAGGGAGCACCCGCGGATTCGCACGCTGCTCATCTCCTTGTCCCAGCATGCGAGTGTCGTTGAAGATGGCACACAGTCACTGCATGCATTCTCAATGTCCAGCCGTCAACCTGGTCCTAACTCTCTCGGTCGGTAGAAATACACCAGACACCCAAAGGCTGTGGAGGCTTTCCACATGAGGAGCTCCAGGTTGTACAGCATAATCCACACCACATTTCCCCATGAAAGGCATTGGCAAAGGCTAGTTACTCAATGTTACTCACTTACTCCATACATCTCCTGTATCACTGAAAACGTGTATACCTTGACAGGTCGCCCCGGGAGGCAGAAGCTTCGCATCTGCGATGTTGCGACTCAGATTCCGCTGGGCTGCTCGAGGTCTGCACTTCGGAAGACATGAGGAAGCTATCGGATTGCGGGACGGCAACACCGTCACCGCATTCTTGGCAAACCTGAAGCTGTTATCTCGTTTCTGCGTCCTTCTGCTACTGCAGGGAAGCCAGCTTCTCCGATCTCGCTTCCACAAGCCCGTGCCCATGGGGATATAAATCAAGCTGACAACATCATGCGCTTCCAAGGGAAACAAGACGAGGGCGCACACCCCGTTTGCGGACATCGTTCCACACTCTTTGTGGTGTTGCTGAATCGTGCTGGTCACCCTTCGTGGCTTCGTAAGGTGGCTGGAGGTCGCGCATGGCCAGGCTCACGCGCCCACAGGACTATGCCCGTGCAGTGGACGCACACAGTGAAAACACATACCAGCAACCAAGCCATGCCTAGCACGATCACGAAATGCACCCCAGAACAGGCAAGACGCTTCATCAAGTTGGACGACAACGTAAGAACCTCATGTGTTGCTACGTGCTACTACTTTGTTTGGGACGAGAAGCGGAAAAGACAACAGACCATCCGACCCGAAGGCATGCTGAGACGTGCGCAATGTCAGAACTGATGCTGCGATGCCCGCCGCTATCTTCATGAAGGAAACATAATAATAAGGAGACCGGAGACGAGAGTTGCAGCACAAAGCATGTTGACAAAGAAATGGATGGTGAAGTTGGTGACTATAGCGTTGTCACTCTGTTGGCGAACCATGTGAACCGCATGGCCTCGCACATCGTTACAACCTGTGGGTCGAACATGTCCCTCTTGCATACGAGGGAAGCTCAAAGCCGGTGACACCTCCCAAGTGTCGGACTTTGCCACTTATTTGGCTCCGCAGATAATCGCAAACAAGACATGCTGCTATTACAAGACTACGATCGTTTTCAGGATCTCCACCTTCTCGTGTCAGGAAATGCACACAGCAGCAAAACATCGATGTTCGAGCACCAATGTGGGGCACGGAGGGATTCTGTTCCGAAATGTGCGTCATGCCTTGCCCCAACAGGCGCGGAACGTGCCTCTCACCTGATTAACGCTCTATGCTTGCAAGAAAAGTCGCACCCATGGATGTTGCAGAAAACGTAATACTCATTAATACTCTAATTATTGGGAAATTCGCCAATTTCTCTTGAACTGACAACTCACGCAAACTCACGCCTTCTTCAGGAAATTTGAGGAATGCTGCTTTCCGAGCATCATTTCATGTTTCGATTCATTTACGAGTGCTACCGACTTTGGCGGCTCATGTGTGCAGCCGTCTAGCCAGCGCATCTTGGCCCCGTGCCACGCGTTGAGCTGGATGCACCTGGCCTGCAAACAACATGACAACGGACGCTCGGGCTTCTGAAAACCGAAAAAAAACAGTTCGTGGATTTGCACACTGTGTAGCAGTTTCCGGCCTGCTTTTCCGTCCAGGATCCTTAGCTACAGCTCAATGCCTAGAAATTCAGGTCAACCGGGGGTCCGGTGGACTGCCGTTGCCTAGGTTTCCCACCTGTTCTGTTCTTAAGCGACTTAGGTCTTGCAGGGGCCCAGCTGGTTTTGGATCCCGGCCAAACATGTTCAGTGGACCTCAGGCAAGAACTTGTTCCCCCTTCACTGTCAGTCAGGCACTCAGCCTGTTTGTCGAGCTTCTCAGTCTCAGAAGCCTAAATCCGACACATGGATTTTCCCCAACAGCGCAGTTGCAACATGCGTTTGGACTTGGCTGTCTTTTCTCCGTTTGGGGCCTGTGCTGGGGTCCTGCTCGAGCCGGGACACCGTATTCATTGTACGGTCCAATACTTTGGCATACTGAGGCGCTTCTGAGGTTGACGAATCGTGCTCAGTGTCTCATGCGTGGTGTGTATTTCCATACACATGTGCTGCCTTTTTCGTTGGTTTATTTTGCCTCTTGATGCGCTCTCAGCAACTGCTCCGAGAACCACACGTCCTCAGCGCGGCCCGCAGCACGCGGGCCTTGTGAAGTCAAAAACTGAGGCATGCTGCATAAAGTAGTGCTACTGCTAGCTCATGCAATCCGTTCCCTTTATCACATTCAGCAGCCTGCGGCAAGAGTGCCGGTCTCACAAGCTGAGAATTGCGCCAGCTTGCTGTGGCTTCTCGTGCTCGGCTCCAGACTCCTTCTCCTTATCCTCCTGTTTGCACTACTCTGTGTGCACATGCGGAACCTCCTTGTCGACAATCTTTGCACTTGCCCTCAATAGCTGACTGCAAGATCGCATACTTGCGCACACAAGGATCGCCTATGATCACCAGCACTACAAGACGACCACTGCTGCTGCTGCTGCTGCTGCCGACTGCTGCTGCTGCTGTTGCTCTGCTGCTGCCATGCTGCCACTACTACCACTACCACTACCACTACCACTACCACTACTACTACTACTACTACTACTACTACTACTACTACTGCTACTGCTACTACTGCTACTACTCCTGCTCCT
>CAJNDV010001692.1:37154-53866 GCA_905221635.1 Symbiodinium sp. CCMP2456
GTAATAGTAGGAGTAGTAGCAGTAGTAGTAGTAGTAGTAGTAGTAGTAGTAGCAGATAGTAATACTAGTAGTAGTAGTAGTAGTAGTAGTAGTAGTAGTAGTGGTAGTAGTAGTAGTAGTAGTAGCAGTAGTAGTAGATACTAACAGCAGTAGTAGTAGTATTAGTATTAGTTTTAGTATTCGTATTCGTAACAGGAGTAGTAGCAGAAGTAGTAGTAGTAGTAGTCGTCGTCGTCGTCGTCGTCGTCGTGGTAGTAGTAGTCGTGATATTAGTCGTGGTAGTAGTAGTCGTGGTGGTGGTGGTGGTGGTGGTAGTAGTAGTAGTGGTAGTAGTAGTAGTAGTAGTAGTAGTAGTAGAAGTAGTAGTAGTAGTAGTAGTAGTGGAAGCCGCAGCAGCAGTGGTAGCAGAAGTAAAAGAAGTAGTCGTAGTAGCACAGGTAAAAGAAGTGGTAGTAGTAGTAGTAGTAGTAGTAGCAGCAGCAGCAGCTGTAGTAGTAGTAGTAGTAGTAGAAGCCGCAGCAGTCAGTACCAGTACTACTCGTAGATACTGGTAGTAAAGAGCGGACGGGGCTGTGGGCCGCAGGATGGCACGATGTTCCTTGATATTAAAGGAAGCTTGCACGGCTCCAAAAAAGGAGCACGGGGGGGGGGGCAGTAACAACAGTGATAATGGTAACAATAGACATAATGGCAGAATAATAGAAAGAAGAAGCGTAGTTATAACATAGTAGTACTAGTAATAACAGCAATCGCAGTGCTGATCAGTTTTTAACTGATCGTTTGTTGATCCCTTTTCCTGTTTTATTGATCCCGTTTTAGTGGCTTTATTGATCCCTACTACCCCGACTGGCGACCACGTCAAACGAAGCCCCAAGCTCTTTCATCGAATCGAAGCCACGCCTTAAACTAAGCGGTGCCCCCTGACTGGCGCCCCGGTCCCCTGGAAGATCGTACTGTAAGTAGATTGAACGGCATCCCCTGGCTGTGGCTTGCCGTGGTTACAGCACTTAAGCTGCCCCGACAGGCGGGCCGCGTCAATCGCTTTCAGTGCTCACAGCGATACAATTTGTCGAGCTAAGCACATGGCCGACGTCAAGGTAACTGTGATAACAACAGCTGCCGACCTAGGCTTGAAATTGAACGCACTGGCTTCAGCATGTCTCCTTTTCGGAGACTTAGGCCGCCAGCACCTCGTTCCCGCCATCCTGATGCTGACCACGCTGACCGAAGACACTGTTGCCGGATGATGCCGGTCTCGGTCTAGGCCTGCCTGCTCTTTGCCTGACCCTGGCCACAGCCCACTGCGTCTGAGCGGCTGAGGGCTGAAAAGGTCGTGGCGTGGTGGACTCGGTGCAGCGCCAAACTCATGCAAGGCTTTGTGCTATGCATGTGGTTTGCTGGCAAGTCTCCTGGATGCCCGAGCGCTTGCAGCATGGGCAGCTCGATCCACACTGCACTTGAGCCTGGGCACTGGGCATGCTTTCTCTGCTCGTTCTGTGACACAAGTCTCACAGCAACGACTCATTTCTTTCCACTAATCACTAATCGATAGACGACCTTCGATACGAGCGCCAAAAGCCGATTTCACGCGGAAGGCAGGAACGACCTGGAAAGCCCTTCATGTCCCGATGCAGTGACCCCTCTGCATGCCAGCCCAGAGTGACTGCTGCGGCCGTCCCACTCCCACGCAACACGCCCCGCAGGAGCTACACAGGAGGGAAGGGAGCGAAGCGAAGATCAAATGAAAGCTGAGATAGGCTCAGACCTGCAGCTCCGAATCACACTGCACGCCCAATTGCACTATGCCCCTGGCAATGGAGGCGGCCACACATCCAGTCGAAGCGTCGTGCACCTGAGCAGGTGTGCAATGCAGTGTACATGTGTATTCGTGCTCGGCTGTGGTTGACTATAGCTTTGACTGTAACAGCCCTCGAATGTGCTTGCAGGCGGGGATCACCACCGGCTGCAATTCCCTTGTCAACGTACAGGTTCCTGTGCCAGCCCTTCCCGCCCCAGTCCAGCAGCCCAGCATTCTCGCACTGGACGTGAGCCCCGATGAGCCCCGGGTGGCCGCGGCCGGTGTGCTACCTCTCTTCCGCCCGCCCCACCCCCGTGAAGCGACCGTCAGTCTCTGCCCGCACTTCGCGCGAGCACACGCTTGCGTTACACGCTTGGGTTGCCGACATTGAATTATGAGCTTAAAACCATAGCAGGCCTCAACCGAGGTGCACAATCTGCTAAACTGCTACAGTCACTCGCAGGCCGCATATGTTGGGTTCTTGGCTTCGCTCCTCCGTTGGAAGGAACCAGCCAACAGCGAAACTATCAGTTTGTCATTACCAGAAAGTAAATACCATACTGGTCATCGTTTTACACACTGGTACACACTTCCCCTACAAGAAACAGCGTAGCCGGCGTCAACATGGGACGCTCTGGTGGCATGTGAGGCTTGGGCACAGAGCCAGCCGGTCCGTACCCTTTGCGTTGTAGTTCTTGATGTGGCCTTGTGACTTGCGTGATCTCACCACAGAGCAACGCAGCACTTCAATCAAACTCACGGAAACTCTGCAGCTCTTTGCTACACGCTCGCATCTACTTCCTGCCATAAGATGACTTTCCGACAACACGCCACTTGCAAATTAGGAAGCCGCCGTTTGCGTATTCGTGGAACGTGTGCTCGTGAGACTGGTTGTGGAAGACATGGTTGTTGAGTCCTTGGCTGAGTGTCCATCACCGCTGTTCAATCCACATCTAGGCATCTTCAAGTCCGACCGTGACAGATCAAGGCAGTTCGACTGAGAAGGAAGCTGGACAGGACGCTACCGGTGGCCAGCAGTAGTCGAAGCTAAGTGGTTTGGTGATACCTGCACCTCATCAGCTTTTATCGCTTTGCTGTAACCGGTCGCTGCCTGACGTCTCCACCCGTAGCCCTCAGGAACAGACATCTCTCCTCTGCGACAGTGCAGAATTGAGGAACACTGCAGGTCTCGTAGCAGAAAACCTGCGGCAAGCGCACCAGCATTCAGCGAGAAAACACGATCCTATTGCGCGGCGCCTCTCGAGTGCGTGTGCCCACGGCACAGGTAGCCGAGCATGCCGACCAGTCGCCCTGGAAATACTGGTAAGGTGGTACCTTCATGAGCGAGCCGTTTGCCCAAATGCATCCCGAGAAGCACTGACTCTTTGGGCACGGTGGATGTAACAGTTGTCTGTGTGGTTGATGTAAAAGTCTGAGTGGCAGCCCCCGGCCAGAAACAGGCCTTAGAGGCGCACAGTGGCAATGTGCTGAACAAAATCATCATGCAGGAACTAAACTTGTCGGGATTCGTGAAGATCAACCCTGACAAGCTCAAGCCTGGTCTTGATGTACCGTTATCTTGCCTTGCTTGTCGTTGATATGCATATAGTGAATGAAGACTTCGCCTCGACCCCTGTACGCAGCGGTGAGGGCTTCCCACATTGATGCCCTATCCACTGTCCACCACCTTTGTATTCATCCCCAGGCCAAGCCCCTCTCGATCGTTCGCATGGTGACATTCGATGACTCCCATTGGATTTCGCAGTGTAATGGATGTGTTGAGGACATTTTTCCCCTCCGTCTCCGGCCAACGCGGCCCGGACCAAGGTGGACGAGACAAAGCACTGACAATTATGCGACGAGTGTTGTGTCTGCGGTCCTTGAAGCTCTACAGTGCCAGTCACCATCAGTTGCTAGCAGCCTGGCGCTTACCAGCAACTGCCTTGCATCCTGCAGAATCTTGCAGCTGCATCAGGTCAGTCCGTTGGCTGGGTGCGCAGGCTGTGACAGACTGGGAGGCCGGCGACAGTGAGGGGGAGCACCCATTCAGAGCTGACCTGTCCATGAATGATCTCCAGCTGCTGCTTAAAGAGGCTCTCTAAGCCGCAGACGCTCTTCATCCCATCCACTCTGTCGCCTTCGGGGTGCCTCGATGCGCGCATCTTTTGATTCCCCGCGTCGTGCAATGTCCAGTCAAGATTCCAAGTATTTCTCACAGAAGCCCTGCACACCACGTCTCTTTGCTGACACTGTCAGCTTAGCTTGAGCGAGTGGGGCGAACCGGGCGCCGGTAAGGGTCAGGCGTCATGAATGAAGCATGTCACGGCCATGCCAAGCTTCGAGTCTCGCATGCTCGCTTACTACCAGTAGGGCGGTAGGGCCTTAGGAGGCTGCACGGGCTATCTTTGTCTCGATCGGCGCAGAGCACTTGGTCGCTTGCTAGCGTGTGCGGACAGATAGCCAAAGGCTGCTCACAGACATGGTGGGGCCGTCACCGGATCTATAGCCTGTAGGTCTCATCCGTCCAGAAGCTAGAGTCTAGAGCAAATGGTGTCAATTCTTCTGATAATTTCTAGCTGCTCCTGGCCCGCCGACGAGCCAGACCATCGTTTGCAATAACATGTGCATCGAGTTCCTTGCTTGCTGATCAGGTGTTCTCGCTCAAACAAATCGTGGCAAGCGCACACAACATGTTCATACATGTTCCACAGCATGTTCCACAGTGCCTCACGAAGCCGCCGGAGTCTGAAAGTTTTCACTTTTGCTTACCGCAGTCACAGATGCACATCTATGCTGCGATCGGTTGCATAGCCTTCTGCTTGATGGCATGCTCACGAAACCATCGCCTGATGCCACAACCGCCACGCATGTGCATTCGCTGGTAAAACATGTCAGGCTCGCGCAGCCAATATGCTGGGCAGATCCATTCGCAGAAGTGTTGCTGCAAAGACAATGCATGTGGAGTGTTAAGGAAGGTTGGTCTCGATAGATGGAGATATGTACGCGCAGAGACTTCAAAGACGTTCATTGTCACGTACCTCAGCATCTATGAATATCTATGAAGTATGAAGTGTCATGAGTTTGCTTTCTGGCGCCTGAAGATCTCACGATGATCTTCACGATGGACACGGAGCTCCTGCTGGGCCGCCATGCATGAGACAGCTCTCAGGATTTTATCCGACGAGGACTTTGAGGTTGCGGCCGTTTTCCTAGTAACTTAGTACCTGTGACTACCATCTGCCGAGGCCGGAGGCCGGAGCGATCCGATCCTTGGGATCACCTGTACTTACACTGTACCCACCCCCTCTTTCTCGCTCCCAAGCCTAGAAGGAACTTCTTCTGTTGCGAGTGTCGTTCTTTTGCTGTCGTTGCAGGGGCGCGCCCCGGGGACGACAGCAAAAGAAACACGTCCTCGCAACGACAGCAAAACAAACAACCCACGAACCATTCGGGGGCGTCTTTCTTGTTTTGCTGCCGTTGAGGGAACGCTTTTTTTTAATGTCATCCCCGGGGCGCGTTTTCTTTTTTCGGTTATCGTTGCTGGGGTGCGTTTCTCTTTTCGCTGTCGTCCCCGACGCGCGTGTTTTGTTGTTGCTGTCGTGCCGGAGGCCGGCCTGGCTTCCTGGGTTTGCATACAGACGGCAGAAAACAACTACAGTTTTTTGAATCAATTGGGAGGGTAGGTAGGAGCAGCTGTTATTTTGACGGTTATGTCGATGGTTACTCCACGGTTTCGGGCTCGGGTCCCATACTTTGGATGCTTCACCCCCGCCCCCCCTCCCGGCTCCCCCTACCCCACATAAACTAGCGAAGCGCTGACCAGCTCCGAGGCGGCTCTCGCGTTAGCGTGCCTCTCGTGACAGACTCGCATCGCGACCGAACTCTTGCTTTACCAGTCGGCACAAGCCCTCCGCGAGCCAGTCCTGCAGAAAGCGTGGATCCGGCACCTCGCCAAATGGCCCAGAATGCCTTGGCAATGCAACGCATGCATCTTTGACTGCTATGTTGCTATAACAAGGCTAATAAGGAGCATGCACGGCCGACAACTGACTGATGTCCTGCAAGTCCGTGCAGAGATGCAAACGCTGATGATATCGAAATACCGCCTTCAAGATTCAAGATGTCGCATCACTCGCAAACCGCTGATCAAACGGGATCCTTTTTGCAAATCACTGCGTACAGAACATTCCAGAACGGTGTCGTAGGTTTCGTTTGGTTGTGGAGGCGTGTGTGCCCGTCAACAGCAGCATGTCGGGGCGTCTGTCAGACGTTTGAACTCGAATGCTTGTCAGCGTTCCGAGTCACCGCCTGTCACGCACAGAGGTGCCAAATCCCGACGTGCAATGGAGGCACCAAAGTGCCAAATCAAAGATGCTACGGCCTCAGCGCGAGGTACAGTAAACGCCGAGTACACAATCTGGAATGCAAGCCGTTGGCAGGTCAATGCTTGATGAATTCTGCAAACTCCGGTCCCGGCCCTTGACATGACTGTTCTGGCCTGGAAAAGCTCGTTCAAGCGGTCGCAGTACACCAACATCTCTCCGACTCCTGTTTAGAGTTCGCATTGAGACGAAGCATGGGCTCCAGCAGCTCCAGCCTCTAAAAGGAATCCTCGCCCTCGCGCAACTGCAGCTCTAGAGTTGCACTGCCCGGGATCGCAGCCCGCACCAGATCGTACGAGTAAGCCTTGTGTTAAATCTGTCGGTAGCTGCACCCAACGAAACCGACTAGGGATTGGCAAATGTGCTGGGGGGAGGAGGCATTTCCTGGACTCTGGCAAGCAACATTTCGCAACATTGACCCAAGCCAATCAATGCATTGTAAGCTCTGTGTTTGACCGCAAAGTGTGGATGGGTCAGCCCCCAGCACGAGGATCAAACCGCAGAAGATTTGCGAGGTCTCCTCCGTCCAGGCTCTTGAGCCATACCCAAAGGCTGTAATCGCCGACGGGCACGGTAGGTATCGCTGGCACAGACCGCGCAACACCTGAGGGGGCGACTGCGAGTTCTTCATAGGGGAACCATGACCGACAATGACAACTCAAGACGACATTCTGGGCTTGCAGCCGGAAGCCATGGTTTGCCCCGATGGTGCCTCGATCCGTCCAACGTGGCCACTGACAGCTCGCATCACTGAGTTAGTTGGAAGACACTTTGGAAGACATTGCAAGCCGGAAAGTACCATCCAAGATGCGGGCAGTATCCCGCAACTCTGCATGCCAGCCTTTCTTGTTCGCAATACATAAACAATGGCATTCCCAAACAGAAAGCTCTCGCGTCAGGTGCAGAGATAGAATTGACTTGTAGCAGAAGCATGATCGCTGGGGATGTGTCAGACCACGTCAGGCAGATGCTAGCCAAGCAAAGCATGAAAAGTTACGCTCACGAGACCTGGGCCTCTCAGCTGCAGCATGTCTCTCACCTGCGACGGACGTTGTACATATCTCTTGTCAATTCTTGTCATAATGAAGCTACCCGGATGGGCTGCAAGTCATGACGTTAGAAACGCCCGCCTGCGGAAGGGCCGCGTGCAGCGCCTTCAGGCAACAGTTCTGCGCTTCGGATCCTACTTTCGGCTCATGACTGTGGGAGACTAGCAGGGCTCAGCGGCTCAGCCGAAGATCACGTGGATCATAGTTCTCTGCCTCTGGCAATCCTGACAGAAGCAGCAACGGCGGATCGTACCCGACCTTAGCAGCACAGCGCGATGATTGCTGCGTGGACGTGCTAGGAAGCCTCTTTCTTGTGAGACAAAACATCCGGTATCTGGCACCTTGGATGAAGATTCGTGCCCACCGTGTCAACTATGCCGCTTGACATTGTATTTAATGCCACGTTGACACTGCACTCTGCGCTTACATGGTCTTGGCCTCTTAGGGCATGCAGGGCTCCAAAATCGCTTGAAATGGCTTTGCCCTCGCGCACGCGAAGACTGCACCGGAAACATCTCAGCGATGATAAGACGCCCGTTACACCCAATCGCATATCAATCTTGCGCGAACACCAATACAAGCTGGATGTAATGTAGCACTTGCAAGAAGTGCCAGCTGGCAGCAACATGTACACAAACATCGCCCACCGACACAACCCAACACATCATTAAGAATACCTAATACCCACCAGTTGTTGCGCAATACCGCAAAGAGTGGATTGCCGCCTTCGCCGCCTCCACCTCTCCCGATTCTTCCCCACGTTGAGTGATTTCTGCCCTTGCGGACGGTACCTGGAGCAAGTATGATCAAGCCGAAGAGCCGTCGCTTTTCACGGTCACGGAGCTGCATGATCACATTGACTTTCTTCCGAGGTGGCGAGGCGTACGGGTTTGACAACAGAGGCCGGCATGAGCACCACGCCGGATGTGGTCCCGGACAAGTCAGTGGCGCATGGTATCCGACCCGATGGACAACAGCCCTGTCAAAAGATCATGTTTGGTGGAGAAGATATCTTCAGTAGCTTAGCCCGTGAGATTTGTGTGGGTATGCATCTGCCCCGCTGCGTGATGGCAACAGATCTTGCCTTGGACAACCCTTGCCAGAGCATATGCTGTTGGACGGAACTTTAACTGGAAGTTAGCACTACCGAATTCAAAACGAATCTGGTGCCTCACCCACGCAACCTTTTGATGATTGTATCCCTGCCACGGCTATCCTTGCCGAGTTGGCCACGTTGAGCAGCTGCCAGTGGCCAGGATTATCACGTTTGCCTTCGAGCTGGTTGCCACGTTGCTCAGCATGTTCTTTTCCAAGCTGCACACACACACACACACACCCGTGTCCTGCTGTGCTGAAACCCGTGCTTCAGCTTGGCCCTTTCGTGGTGATTCACGGGGCTTAGTCAGGGATTGCGGGTCATGGAGACGGCTTTTTCGATCCAAGGGTCGGTCGGGTAAATCTCCTTGGCTCTTGCCCTGAAAGCCGTGGGCCCAAGCTCCGGGCAGGGCTGATTTCTGTGCCGGCGTCTGCGAAGTAGTCGCCGCGTCAATACAGCCCCCGTTTGAGCATTTCAATCATTTGATCAAATGAATGTACTGTTACGCTGCATCCTACTGCCTCTGAAAGTGAAGTGACCAAAGATATATCTGGGCTGATGATGTCAAGTGGCATGTGGTGAACTCGACTTTTCAACGACAAGACTGGCTCCATGTTGAAACTCGTCAGCCAAACATAAAATTCATTAAAATTCCTGAGGGAGGCTGCACAGACTTTGCGTCAGGCGCGCAGCATTCAGTTCACAGTTCTTTCCTGGTCCGTTAATGTGGCCGGCGTTCTTAGACCATCTTGGAAGACGGAAACTTCAAGCGGGAACGGGCGAGCTTGGGAGGAAGCTGCTGTGCCTATGAAGTTCCCCGACGCCTCCGTGTGCCCAATCGGGTCTGCTGGACAATGCGGAGAAACTCGCCAATATCACTCGCTTCACGGAGCTGTCGTGGCAATTGTTTAAGACCAGTACACTGTTCGGCCATCACGAACCACAAGACTTGCTTCATGTTGCAATTGCATTAAGCTGTGCTGCGGACTTGTCAAGCAAACAAACAAACTGATGCAGAAGCTTTGGCTTGGCCAGGCCCTGCACCAACGAGGCCCTCAATCTGCTTGGACAGCTGCGGCAGAGGGCCTCTTCCGAGCAGAACAACATGGACTCAAGGCTCAAAGATAGCCACTTCCATCTCGGTCCTTCAGTCGGCTCCCGTGCCGCTGCCGCAGCTCCACGGCAATCGAAGGCGTCAGCTGCACGGCAAGGCCCAAGAGTCCACTGGCAGGGGACGACACTTTCACGCTCTATTTTCACCATTGGTCATTTCTTCAGCTTTGACAGTGCCTTCCCATGACCGTATGATCGGACTTGATCGGGGGAAGAGCATAACAAAGAAAGCTGATGCCGATACATGCCTGGCACTGCCCCCAGAAGCTGGAGGCCCCAAACCATCTCGAGTCTCCTCGGCCAAGGAATGTGAGCAGACACAGCGTCTCTGCACTGAGCGTTGAGGGCTGCACTACATCTTCCAAGCGCCTCTGAGAGAGAACAGGAAGCGGCGAGGGGCGAGAAAGTAGGAAGGGAGGGCTTGCCCTCTGCCATCTGCCGGCCTGAGGATGATATGCAAGGCATTCTGAATCTCGATGGCAGAGTGTCCGCTCCTGACATAAGGCCAAGCACAAGCTCTCTTTGTTCACGCAAGTGCCCCTTCTTCTCGCAGCTGGGGTGGGGTCACGCTTATGCAGACTGCGCGAGTCCCGTCCGCGGTGGAGGGCCAGTCCTGGCTAAGACCAGATGTGCGGACTGCGACAGAAAGACGCTGCAAACCACACGGCTCGGCCGGACTCACAACATCACAACACAAGCTTCTCACCGGAAAAGCAACTGCATTGATTCGGGTGCGCAGGCGTAGGCTTTGCCAGCTCGGGCATGCATCACTTTGCTTGGCATGCTATCTTCCGCGAACATTGAAGCTCCAAAAGGTCTCTGAGACGGGAGCGACCGGAGAGCTACACGACGACCATGAAGGAAACAGGCGCGAGACGAAAAGGATCCGTGCGGTCAGTGTCCAGCGTGCTGCGAGCATGAGCGATGGAAGACTCTGACTGTGGTGAGTGCTCAGATTGACACGGAAAGCCAAGATACGGTCGTTGACTCTGAATGTGCCAGGCGCAAGGCTCAATTTAGGAAGCCCTCTTAGAGTCTTCGGAAGCATTTAAGAAGGTATAGTACGGGCAAGCGGTGGCCACACCGCATGCATGGTGGCTGCAGGAATCTAGTCGTGGTGATTGCTGTGCCGTACGGTGCCGCGCTGGCCTGGGGCAACTGGCTGAGGACCGCGTCGGAGGCTCTCTGTGTGTGGACTCCACGCAACCTCGGCAGAGCTCAGCTGACCTCAGCGCTGAGCCCTCGAACGAATGCACCTCCACGTGTAGTTGGCCAGGCCAGGTGGCAGCAGCAGGATAACCTCAACATGTTGACCAGTTTCGGCCAAGCCCTTTTGCTGCTGCGGCCATCATGCCGTGTCACACTGTGATCCGGCAACCCTCTCCGTGCATCACCCTCCTCGATTTCAGCCACCGCGACCCCTGTACTGACCCGGTCCGTGCCTTTCAAACCGACGCGAGGCCCTACCCTTTCCCTTTCCACTCTGCCGTTGCCTCTGTCTTCTGTCGGCCACCACCAGCCTGAAACCCGACCTAATCGGCCACACCCTGCTATCAGTCTCTAAACTATTTGAAACTCCACCGTGGCCGAACTCGATCAAAGGACAGTAAACCGTGGGATTCCTTGACAAAAGCTGGTTGCAAATCATGCTGAACAAACTGACAGCCAAGCTCGAGCTTCAGGCTTAGGGCCCAGCATCTTGGAGTGAGTGCTCCATTGTCGCCCATTAGTGATGTGTCAGCATAAGCTAAACAGCATAGAGTGGCAGTAGTTCTTTGATAAGGGCCGTTGATACTGCAAAGTGCATGGAGCTGGCAGATCTAACCGCCACAGGGCAACACATTGTTCCGGTCATACTAACAAGATCATACTAATGACATTGGGCCTATATACCTGCTACGAAAGACGCTGCTGAGGTCGGGCTTGCATGGAATGTGTCTTCGCAATTGGCAATAGGTTATGCATACTGCTCCTTCCGGTGTCTGATTCATGATCCTGCTACGACTGCCGGCTGTGGTCATGAGACCGCAGTCCAAAAGCGAAATTTGTGGCTGCTCGCCTTGGGCTCCGAGGCAAACGAACCAACCGTGTGCAAGGCACTTGAAGGTGGGAAAGAGTCAGAGCGCGACGTTTATTCGATAGCTTGAAACGGCTAAAACCAACACCAGAGTCAGTTGCCTTCGACAATTCAGAGCAAGCTTGCACACGGCGCACCACAGATGCAGCCAGGACGGTCCGACGGAACTCAGTGCCCGAGATGGGGAGGCATGGGGCATTGGCAGAGTGGGCAGCAGGCCGCTCCGAGAACTTCAAACGATCGCTCTCGAGATCTCTCGAGGGTCCACGAGGGCCCTTGAAGTCTTGACTGAAACGCCCAACCCCCGAACCCCCAAGCTGGAGCCCGGGCCGCCCGGGATCTAAAGCGCACAAGCGAGCATGCACAGCGAGCATCAAGACAGCGTTTTTCCACCTTGGCAAAGAGCACGTCCCATCCGAATTTGCTGGCAATTGCACGAGCCACACAGCCACACCCATAGTCCACCACTGCACTGCATGTCTGCATGTGCTCGCCCCAAAACAGCTCTCAAGTCAAGTGGCTTGCGCCTGCAGGATCCTTGCTTGCTCTCCACAAGAGGACAAGGCCCTGGAAACTGAGATTTTAAAAACTAGTTATGGCGTATAGATACGCCACTGCATATGCGCATGCTACTTGATTTCTAATAGATTCCAGACTGACTAGCGAATCGGCAGCTAGGAGAACACAACACGCATTCTGTGAGTCGCACAACTAGCCCCTAGCTTAGCTGCAACAGTGTTGCTGTCCATCGGCTGCATGGAAACCGAAGCAGTTAGCACAGACCCGAAATCTCCGACGAACTTTCTGATATTCCTGAATTGTCAGGGCAGCATCCTACGGTGCCGCGCCGTCATTGCTGGCAGCTTTGTTGACAGCATCAACCATTCCTCGTGTGAAAGTGCCTGTGCCACGGATGACCTTGGATATGCAGTGCACACAAACAGGAACTTCTGATCTTCTCTTGCCCTCCAACCCGCACAAGCCTTCCCAAGGCTGTCGTTTCGCTTGCTCAAAACAATGCCAGCGATGGCACCAAGCAGCAAACCTCACAAGGGGACAGCAGCCATGCAGCAGTCGTGCCATTGTCAAGCTACACTTTCCTAAAAGCGTCCAAAGCCTCACATCCTCATTGCCGGTCACATCTGAGAGCATGGCCTGTTGGTCCACCAGCCACGAGCCCCAACAACCCTCCACCCAGGAGGCCAAGCTCTGCACTCACCTGCTCGCACGACCGTCACGGCATGTTGCTGTGCAGTGCACGTGTCTCGGCCTGGTCTCGTTTCTCTTCTGCCTTCTTCTGCTGTTCCTGCCGTTCGGACTCCTCTGTGCTCCGTTCTGGTCAGGGGTCAGCGTCGTCCTCCATCGTCTTGACCCGCTTCTCTTCTTCAGCTGCCTCCCCCAAGCTTCCGCTCAAAGAGCGGATGTGGAAGAGTGCTTGGAAAAGGGAGGGGATCTAGCAAAGGGACCTGTCAGGCTGATCCGACTGTGCAAAACCCGTTAGTGACATCCAGACGCTAACTCTGCCCGCAGTTCCAGCAAGCAAGCGGAAACGGCAAGAAGGCGTGACGGCCTGCTGCTTCAACCGCTCAATGCGTTCCTTCTGGAACTCGATGTTGTCCCCTCGGTGCTGCAGTTGCTGCAGTACCCGCATGGTTGAGAGACAGGCATAGACAGGCCATAAACAACGAAAGCTCAGTCAGACCCACCCACATTCAACCAATCCTTACGTCTTAGCAGGCATCATGTCACGGACCCACCCGCAATTCAGCCCACCCACAATTAAAAGGCAGCAATGTGATGAACGCTAACCTTAGGCCGTGGCTTGCAAGACTGCTTACACCACATGTAAGCCAAACGGCTGTGGGCCCTGATGCCAGGTTTGAAGACAAGGAGAGATACACAAAATGACCCGAACCATGCTGAACCTTACAGGAGTGTGACAGGAGTTTCACACGACACTGCTTCGCGGTTACTGTAGTCTGTCCGACTGCTCAGATGCCACTGAACATGTGATTTGCCAGTGCTCCCACCTCCTATTACGTGTGCATGCAGACATGGAAGACATTGCCCATGCAGCTACAGAGGAGGCAGTCTCTGAAAAGTTCGCCTGCTACTCAGCTTTCACTACAAAAACCGGGCTCTGATGTATCAGATGTATCAACTCCCCGCCCCTTCCGTGACAAGACGCATATCGTAAGTATGACTAGGGGTAGCACTCAGATTGTTCGCGGCATTGGTCAGCAGAGTGGTCTCATCAAGCTCCTTGTCCTCTAGAACCGCACTCGCCACTCGCCTGCCTCCATATTTCACGGCCGAGCGGACCAAGCCGCCTCGCCAGTGATGATAGCGAGCGCGCGGACCACTTTCTGAAACATGTCCTGCCCGGCACATCGCAAAGGATTCACGAGGCGACCTGCGGTCTTTGCAAGTCTATGCAAGCTTGCCGGGCCGTAGCTTCATCAGATGAGTCCACATCTGGGTGATACCTTGACCAAAGCACCATCCCATCGAGTGCACCAGCTAACCTCTGGCTCCAGTGGAGAGGCCCAAGCTTTGCAGCCAACTTTCTGTAGGCTTTCCGGGCCTGCAAGCTTGAAGAAGTGTTACGCCGGAAGATGCAATTCCTGTAGACATGTGTTGTTGCTGTCCTCATTGACTCCGGCATCTGGAGAGATTTCCAGAACCTTAGTGAGTTCAGAGCTGGCCGGTCGTTGGCGAAGCAGTCACACTCTGTGCACAAGTGGCACAACACGAGCGGGGACAAAGGCAGGTGCAGTTGCGCGTTGCATGGGACGGCGAATTGTGGTCGTCAAGGTGACATCAAGAGCGGTTTGAGCTCATAGCATCTTCTAGCTTATGGCTTCTTCGGTGTCAGCTCCAAAGCATGGAAACGTGCACATATAGGACAAGAGGCACTGAGACCCGGGCAGTCCATGGGTCGAAAGTGTCGCTAATTGCAGCGCAAAGCCGCACCTTCGTCGGATCCGAGGCCCAAAGTCATGCGCGAATTCGCGGCTCGCGGCCTGTGGGACTACGCCGTCCTGGGCGGCTGTGATTTGCCGTGATGCTTCAAATGCCGCAGGTCTGGGAAACGGCCACGTGCCCTGAGAAGCTAGCGCAGACACGCCGAAAGCCAGATGTGAAGGCACCTGGACTGAAAATGACGGAGCAGTCTCGAAGTCAAGATCATGAAAGCCCGTTGTCCTCCGCCTCCGCAAGTCAATGTCCAAACAGCTGTTGCAAGGGCCAGGCGGCCCACCTGGCCAAGCGCAGGAGCCGGGCGAGCATGTTGCGGCACAAGATGGCAGGAGCTGCTGGCAACCAGGACGGTCTCTGTTGTCCACCTTCTCATGCATGAAACGCGAAGTGACTGCTTGATTGCAACTTGGCACACCTGCAGGGCTACGGCCATTAATTCTGGGCCGATTGAGCCGCCACATTGCCTAGGCAGGTCTGAGTGAAGACAAGCCAGGGCCTGGCAAATTCTGCGCTTAATTCACAGACTTAGCCCCGGCACTCCCAAGGACGCGACAAGCCACGACCGCAGGTGCAAGCTTGCTGGGGCGTTTCAGGAAGGCTAGATTTTGAGTCCATGTGAGCCGTGATTGTCAGCGTGGTGAAGCTGAACAATTTCCGGAACTACATTGGCATTCGGCTTCTTGTTTGTTGAGCCTAGCTGCAGCTCAACTCATGTGCAAGCATCTTGAGCCCGAAACACGGTGCAATACAAGTGCAATGCTGTGCAACTTAGCATAGTTTCCTGGATGCTCGCTGAAGGCCTGATGTGTGCAAACAAAAAGTCAAGCACTTCTTTGGGCTCACAATGTCAGTCAAGCGAAAGCCCTGCAAATGGTCAAGTAGCGTGAAACAGATCTCACTCCACCGTCGTGCCAGATTTGTACCTGACCCCGGCATGATTCTTCGCGCGTGTCATGCGGGCAACATCCGGTAAACATTTGTAGATACAGTCCGAGGGCACTGTGAACAACAGCCCAGGAGCATTCCAAGAGCCTCATATCACAAACAAATCTGCTCTCTCTGCGTTGTATACTTGAACTGCTTTTGCCTGCTTCGCACGACCTCAGGAAAACACGGTAATGAAATAGAGGATTGTAATCGTTTTGCCATACCTGCGCGAGACATACCGCACTGCCAATGAAACTCGCTGCCTTCTGGAGTGACAGCAAGAAGGAGCACTCTCCACGTGACATCAAATAGACCTGACCAAAATGACTGGGACCCACTTGACTCGACAGCACTTGCCACACCAAAGCCATGCATGTAAGCTTCCGCCAAGTAGCTGCAAGAAACAGGATGTCGGTGACAAGCAAGAGCACCGGGCAGCCGCGCAGCACGGTGCGCGCCTCAACAACGTGAAGCTTGGCGAGCCAATGCAATCTGCACCAGTCCACAGGCTTGTGAGCAGCGAACCCACAACTTTGGAACGCGCTCGGCCTTGCATCATCGCTCAGGTGGCTTACAGACAGATCCGCACACTGTTGAAAGCAGCCAATGAGCATGACGAAGCATGCGTAAAGTAGCAACAAAAGCAGTGGTGATCTGGTGATCCCGATTCGATGCGATCCAGAAGCAACCAACATGCGTCATTCCAACGGGAAGTTTGGACCCTGCAAACTCTACTGTTGAGGATGACGGATGCTAGCTATTTGGCTAGTTGCAACAAGCAGGACGAGCTGTTCATACTCACTCTGCTGAGAATGGCACCCCGTCTGGCAGCACGAACTTTGACTGAAACTCGATCTTGACCAGATGTCCTTGACGCGCTGTGCTTGAACTGCACGAGCGCCATCGGAATCCGAGGCCAGTGCGAGCATGTCGCTCGGCACCCACCTGCATCAGGTCAAGTTGAATCTCGCAAATGGTCGTGCGCAGGGCCATTGTGGCAATTTCCGCGCCGCGCATGCATTTCCGAAAACTTAACCTCTGCTCCGCCATGCTCCGCCTATCTCGCTTTGGATATCCACCGCACTTGCAATCGACACTGTGTTTACGAGTGGCTGATTGCAACCTGGGCATGTATCCCCTCGCAAAACGTACATGAACAGGCAAACACAGGTGTCTCTTTTACTACACGCGCACAGCTGTACATCAGTACTCTGCTAGATAGAACCTTGAGCAACAGGCACAGAAATACACACGTGTGCGTTTCATGGGTGGGAGGGAGGGAGGGAGGGAG
>CAJNDV010001692.1:60107-73706 GCA_905221635.1 Symbiodinium sp. CCMP2456
TGAGCCCCAGCCCCCCCAACAACTTAGGCCAGAGCCCCCCCAAACAACTCTGACCCAAAGATGATTTGGGGGGCGCCGCACTATTACGGATTCTGGATGTTTGGGGGGGGGGGGTTACTAATCAGGAGGCAACATTAGGGTTTAGTCCTCGTTTTTCTTCCTACCCATAGGCCCTAAAGTATTTCCTTCTTGGGGTTCATATATTATACCCTAAACCCTAAACCCTAAACCCTAAACCCTAAACCCTAAATATAGAATCCTATAAGGTAAACCCAAAAAGGAACTCCAGTGGGGCCTATGGGTAGATACCCTGGCACGCTGCGACTGGCCGGCCAGTAGCCTTCCCTCTTACCCTCCTTTTCCCCTGCTTCGAACCACCTTCGGGATCTAGGTTGTCGCAGTCACCTACATACATCTATGGGGTACATCTATGGCAGAAGAGCCTCGGACTCCGAACCCTTAACCCTGAAGGGGGCTTAGGGGATGAGGGCTTGGCTCAAAAATGCCTGCGGCGGGAAATCCTGGGAACCTTGAATCCTAAATCTACGGGTTAGGGGTGGGGCTTCAGATCAAGGGCTTACCTTATGACAAAATCGCCTCCAAAAAGCCCTAAGCACAAAGTCCTCGAGCCCGGATCTACACAGAAGTGTGAATATGTAATGTATCCTAGCTGGTATTGAGGTTCAGGGCCCTTCTGGTTCTCTGAAGATGGGTAAGCACTCTGATCCCCAACGAGGTATGCTACGCGTACAGTAAGAACATCCTGAATGGGCGCTGATTAAGAGAACCCCCCCCCCTTTGCAGGTAGGATTCTTGTTACCTTGAGGCAAGCCCTCCCATGAACAGAAGATGCACACCCTACATCCCCAACGCCCTTTTCATCAGCAAGTGGTAAACTCTGGCACACCATACAATGTTGGTGGAAATCCCAAACTACACCGACAAGACCCCTAAACGCCAAACCCTAAGCTTCAAACTGAAAGCCCTAAACCCAGCTAGCTCGAAATCCTGAACTCCAGTACTTTAGGATTTCACCGACAAGCAGTGCCGCACTGTGGCTTCATTCTCAGAATCTTTTTTTGGGCAGCAGATCCGGGGGTTTTTTTATGGTCACATGGTTGTGGGCTATGCGGCCGTGGGGTGCAGGGTTTCGCAAAGAGTTTGGGCACTACGGCTCTGCACGGGATCGACGGGCCGAGGGCTTCAGGATGCAAGGCTTATGCTCGGCAGGTCGAGATGTAGTGAGGAGGGCCTATGTGGGTGGTTCTCGAAATTCGGGTCCCCTTGCAGGTCCCCAATTATATTACGGCACCCTTATAAAAAGGACCCGAAAAGGGACCCTAATTTAGAGAACTACCCATGTGGACCTTACGTTACGGCTGTCCTGATGAGCACTTGCCGTACCACTCACCGAACCCGCGGCCCCGCGCTTCAGCCTTCAGCTCGAATCCCAGAGCCTTAACCTTAACGGTTTAGGGTTTCGGGTTTAGGGTTTAGGGATGAGCAATGCCGCGATGCCATCACAAGTACGGTCTGTAGTCAGTAGCTCAGGATCTATACTCATAACTGTGTTAAGCCGTCGTTAGTTCGATCATCGGCAGCAGTAGAAGTGCGTTGCCATGGCTAGTACCCCTGTGGATGGACAAAGTCCTGCATTGCCTTGAGCATCCTAAAGCATAATTAAACTGCGGGAAGCATGGTATAGTCCTCAGTCATGAAGGATGATGCATGGCTTTGTTCAAGTCCTTGTTGTTGTATTGAAGCCTCTGCTTCTGCCTCAGCTGTGCAAGGCCTCCTGAGCCAACAATCCCTTCTATGTTTTCTGTGACAACCGGGGTCCCGCTCACCTTCTGTAGTAGAATACCTGGTTGTGAGTACTATAGCAGGTGTATACGGGGCTTCAGTACGCTTTGCGTTGCAACTGCGTTTCCGGCTTTCGACCCTATAAAACCCGAAGCCCTGCAACTCCAAACCAAGGGTTTCAGAGCTTCTAGCAGCGCAGGTCATGGTAGGCATCCCATATCCTGCTCGCAACGAGCTGCGGGTGATGCTCAAGCAGGCGAAGAATCCGACACCCTTTTCTTAATCTGGGGGCATGTAGGCTTCCTTGGAAAGGATCTATAGGGGCTGCTACAAGAGGTCTGAAAGGAATCTATGACATATTAAGGCCCCCCTATAAGGGGCCTCAATCATGAGAATCCGGTTTTCGGTAGTTTTCTTATACGGTCATGGCTGGCAAGAAGAGCGCTCAGGAACAGTATAAGAAATGATGAAGGCTTCTATATTTCCCGTAGACCCAACGCGTACAACAAGGTAGCTGAACACCCGTCCCTGAAAGCAGTAGGCAGCTGAAGCCACAAGAAAACTCCAACCCAGAGTTAGCGCGAGTTTGGTTCTGTGTTCGGCCAGTACCGTCACGCGTCGTAGGTCAGGAGTGCTCGAATTAGGGCTTCCTGCCGTTATTGGGTGGTTTCTGTGTTCCAGGACTGATTGCATTTGCGTGTCCCTCACAGTCGGTTCGCACCAGAAAAGACCCCGGAAGCAACCCAGAAACAGACAGACCCCGTATGCGCTTTTGCATATAGACGAAGTCGCCACAAAGACAATACTGCAGCATCCTAAACCCTCACCCCGAACACCCTAAACCCACAGAATCCCTTGAATTCCTTGGCAGGATTTCCTGGATGCCAAGGGTGTCCGAGGCGATGGCCAGCGCTGGTACCATCGAGAGGCAGCGGCGGGTAAGGTATGATTTCCGAAAGCACAACATGAAGCCGTGGGAAAATTCGTCCTTGATTAGGCCGAAAAAGTACGGAAACTGAAAGCTCCCAAGCGGAGCTTCTTCCACGTAAACCCCGAACTTACTCCACCAACCGTAAACCCCATCAGCCAAAGGCAGCCAAGTCCCGCTGATTACGCCCCTAGATTTCTAATCGCAATGTATACCAACCTCAAATCCACGCCCCTAGAGCCAGAGTTCTAATCGCAATGTATACCAACCCCAAATCCTGTAAGCTTTAAGCCCCAAAGCAGCAGACTCCAACACATTGAACCTGCCAGAGCTCTCGACGACTGTCGCAGTCTGTTTACAACACCTCATCACCCTACGCCCTACGCCGTATTTGACATGGGTAGCTGTCAAAATTATGGTCCCTTTTTGGGTACCCTAAATAATAGGTGCCGTATTATAATAAGGACCCAAAAAGGGACCATAATTTTGACAACAACCCACATCGCTGCAACCTATGCCCGGGTCCTTGAGACGACCCCAGCCTCGCCGCCCAAGGCCATCCGTGCCGTGAACCAAACCATCGGCCGAGCCATTCGACATCGTCCCTCGGCGATTTATTCGGGGTTCTACCCCTCCACCCACCACTACTACCACGACCATGGTTTCCAATGGGGTCACTACTTCCGCTGCTGCTGCTGCTGCTGTTGCTGCTAGCAAGAAGGCCCGCCGCATGGCTTTTGTCGTTCATTTTTGTGTGAAGTTGCGTTCTCACCACAATTTTAAGCACATTTTAAGGTTGGGACTGGGTTGCTACGTTATGCTTGAGTGCTAGCAAACGTGTGGTATCAGCACAATTTCGGGTGACAAAAAATAAATGCCACATCGGACGGTACAGGTTAGGAATTCCTCGGTATTGACAGGCTCTGGCGCGTTTTCAGCTTGAAACTAGTGGTTTTCGACGGGGGCGGATTTTTTTGTATTGGGTCTTATATTCGGGCTGGGAAACTATCTAGTTACTGTTGTGTGGAGGGTCTTAGGGGGAAGATGCTTGAAGGAGTTCGCAGATTTCTTCGCACACGTGCTCGCTTAAAACGCGCCAGAGCCTGTAAATACCGAGGAGTTCCTCTGCGACACAGGAAGTAGCATGATGATGGTTGCAAAGTGGACGTTATCACCCAGCAAACACATGTCGGAACCTCAACCTCTTTCGAGGCAACAGGCGCCTTCATCTTCGAGACTGGTGTCTTCTCGGAGAACCTGACGACCTTGAGCAGCTGCTGAGGCAGCCGGCAAGGGACTCACGTTGAGGTCATTCGGCCTCGTTTTTCTTCAGGTCGAAGGACACTTTCCTTTTGGTCTTCTTCTTCCGTGTCGTTTCACTCGCAAGCCTTGGTCTTCATTCCGGACTACTCCTACTCCTTGCAGAGCTCATCAGTAAAGACTCAAAGTTCTAGGTCTAGGTCAACCAGAAGTATGCAGTCACACATGATCACAATGCGAAGCAACGGAGCGACGCTGCGCCGAACCTTGGCACGAAACGCAGGGGCGGAGCAGCAGAGCAAAAAGCGAGGGAACCGAAACGGAGCGAAGTCCCTTTAGCCGGCACGGAATGAGCGCACATGCACTATTCGCCGGTGGATTCTGCCATCCCCTCACCTGGAGTCACCGAACTCCACGCCTCCACGCCGTCCATACCACCAATCAGAACTCTCACACGAGCGACTGTGATCGGGCCGGGCCCGGAAGACCCACGAGCAGCCTGAGCTTCCGACCGATAACTTGGCTTGTGGGAGTGCGGTTAGTGCCATTACACGCTGTGGAAGCTCTTGGATTCGCAGCAGATCCCACAAACTCGACGGCTTCGAAGGAAATCCCGACTACCGTCAGGTGAGCCACATTCAGTTCTGCCCTTGTCAGTCCGGGTAACATTTTTTAGCGGGCTGATCTCGGCGTACCTGCAAGCCCGGCTTTTCCGTCAACAAGCTCTAGACAACGAACCGCCCGACGCCTTCTCTACATCTTCCAAGACACAACGGCCTGACTACGAAAGCGTCGAGCTTGCTCTCGTTTCCACCCACTCGAGACCATTGATGCGGATTCAAAAAAACACTCGTGTGTGTACAGGTGATCAGCATGGTTCGCATAGCGGCCCACTGAAAATCACTTGCAAGAGGCGGGTGATGATTCTACCGAAGAATGAGCAGGCAGAACAGCATGTGCACACGCAGGTATGTCTGCTACCATGGAACTCATGGGGTTCTGTTGGTTCACTGTGAATGCATGTTGGCATTTTGTGTGCCTTGTGTCTGGCAATGGGGTTATGGACAATTGTAGGAAGAGCAAAAGCAAGTGCCCCAGCCAGAAAGCAGTCAACCCAACAGTACCAACGACCAGGAACTCGGTCCAACTCTCATATCAAACACAGGAACAAGTAACCAAGCGTATCAGGACGAAGCAGAGTACATCCAAAGATTATTGTGACAAGCTCTATATGGGGTTGTCAGAATCATGGTCCCTTTGGGGAATCCTATATCGTTCTATTTTGAATACGGCACCTTATAGTTTGGGAACCCGAAACGGACCCTAGCTTTGACAACCAGCCATCTGTCTGCACTTCCTTACAAATCGCCGCCGCAGCTGCGCATGCTTGCTGTGACGCGTCATGAAAGAGCGTGAGAGATCAGCTACGGAAAGACCTTGGGCTCGGGCTGGCCCTTGCCTTGCACCTGCCAGAAACGGTTGGTGAAACTGGAGGAGCAGCACAAGACGTAGCGGGTAAACATCGTGGGCTGAGAAAAGCAGTGATGCAATTGATCCACGGCGCCTTACCTTCTAGCCACAGTAAGCTGGGCCTATCCTTCCATCCAGCACGCTAGCCAGACTGACAAGTGGGTGTCTGCTCTGCTGCGCTTGCTACGGTTGACCAAGCAAGCTTCCCAACAGGCTGCGAAAATGGAGACGGGAACATCAGAGCTGGCACATTGTCAGCATGCTTCGACGCTATCGACAAATCAAAGGCCTTCCAACTAAATTGAATCTGACACACCGACCCCAACCTGTTTTTTCTTCCACCCGGCATCGTTGTTGGTAACGAAAGAAATTATAAAGCACCTGGACTTCTTGGGCGTGTTTTGAAGCTTCCTTCTCGATTCCAAGCCTGCGCGAGGTGCTACCACACTGGCTTCAGTTGGCTTACAGTACTAGTTGCCGGTTCATTGCCCATGCAGCTACAGATCCTCTGCTGCCGCTTCTTCTTCTGCGCCAGGACTTTCGATCTCAGGGGCAAAGCTGCCTGGAGTCAGGCGTATTTGTCGTTGTCGACGATGCTTCGTGACAAACGCAACTGCCTTTGGAAGCATGAGAGGTGAGACGCTCACCCTCTCCTGACTCTCGGCAGTGGCACGGACCTCAGCACTCAGCTTTCTGGCACAAGGCCAAGCTCGCAGGCGTGTCAGTGCCAGCACCTTTCTCTTCCGCTTCTTTTTGCAACTTCGCTCGCTCCGCTCCTGCTGCAAGATGCTGCAAGCAAAAGCTTTCCATGTTCCACGGCGTCCTCACGTGCGGCCTCTTTGGAGGCCGCTCCTTCAGAAGGAAGGCTTGCCTAGCAGTGACTGATCGACGACATTCCGAAGAACTTTCAAACCTTCAACGAACAATCATACTCTAAAGATTCCTCCGGCAGTCATATAAGCATAAGTTCATGTGAGCAGCATCGTCGGGCGCTAGCTTGGCAGTGGCGTCGAGGCACCTGAAGAGTGCGCAAGAAGCCAAGCCTCCTGGATGAAATTTGAACGTACTGGTTTGCTGTTTGCAAATCTTTGCATATCTTTGAATCTGTTGGCTCTGTGCAGAGCGGCCTGCATCGCACGTGAGTACAACACAAGAAACCGCGAGGATCGCTCGTCGGGCATTTTGCCGGGACCGCGTACATGGGGCCATCAGTTTGCGACCTCGAAACGAAGTTGTTGGGAGGGCAGCTACTGTCATGCGATGTGCGGATGTAGTGACGGCCGCACTGCGGCACCGCACAGACTTATAAGCTCACGGCAAACGGTGTGTAAAAGCTATGTCGATGTGGAATTCGTCTCCGTAGCTTCTAGATGCTTCTAGGAGTGGATTAGCTACACCCGTTGTCAAAAGGTTGCGACACATGTAACAAGGGCCAATGGGCTGGCCAGAGTGGAAGAGCGCGGAGACTGTGATTGCAAATCCTGAGTGCCTGCCTAAACGTTCCCTTGGTACCTGGGTCTTACACTGAAAGCGGAAAAGGAGAGCCTCTTCTCAAGCTCTGCCACCGTGTCGCAGAGTGCCTTTTCTTGCACAGCGACATGCTTGGCAGTTGATCATTGCCCTGAGCAACTCGCCTCTCGATTCTTCTGCGTTGCTGCGCCGTTAGCCGCAGCCAGCCTACCAAGCGTGGTCATCCTGACAGACTACCCGCCCAAGGCCCCCTGAGGCCCAAACAATCTCTTCTTCAGCTGCTTCACCAAATCATCTGGCACCCTGCATTTGATGACATTGACCAGTTTAGCCATTCCTTCTGCACAGTCTCCCGCCCCTCTGTGAAGCCTTCGGAACACGTTCTCATGGACGCTTCGAACCTTTTTCAACGACCCAGCCATCACTTTCTGGAGGAGACAAGCTGGTGCAATTAGGGCAATGACTAAACCCTCAGCGTACGAACCCTCTGCCAGACCGACGAAGGGCTCAAGGAGTGCCAACACCGCCTGCCGAAGCTACGATTGCCATGTAACAGCCAGCGTCTCACGAGCCGGACCTGTGGCGAGGCCTTTGGGCTTTGTTCCAGTTGAGGGAGAAGCTCATCCCAAAGCACCCGTGTCAACTGCCACGCAGAGACATCGCGGCTCATCAGACAGAGGCCAAACCATGCCAGGCCCGGCTTGCATGATGATCCCAACGCTGGAAGCGCTGTTGGTGCGATGAGGGGCAGGCCTGCAAACTGGCAGCTTCGTGTGGCAGCAAATTCTGATATTGCTGACAACTGCGTGCCTCAAAAGGACCTCTGCGCGATCCTGGACCTCCATGGCAGTGTGGCAACTGCAACTCTTTCTGTGCCCTGTCGCACCCTGACTGGTGCGGCTGGAACCCCAATAGTGGAAAACATGTCCGGCCGTATGGTCCTGAGAAACATTTTTGCCCCGCAAAGATGGAACCTAGTTTCGATGCGTGTTTGTGGTAAGCATGCCAAACTTTTTACAGATACTGGAAGTGTGCGAAATACTAATGGTATTCGTGCCAGTCGTAGCACTAGTCACTAGTCGTTCTTGTTGTACTGCCAATACTTCTTCTGGTACCGGTACAACTAAAGGAGCACCGCCAGTACCGCGAGAAGTACTAATTTAGTAGTACCAGTAGTATCAGCAGTGCTGCTAGTACCACTAGTACTACTGTACTAGTACTACTCTACTGGTACTACTAGTACTAGTAGTACTACTAGTACTACTAGTAATACTAATAGTACTAGTACTACTCGTACTACTAGTACTACTTGTACTGCTACTACTATTACAGCAAAGAACTACTAGAACTACTTGTTACTAGTAGTAGCAGCATGTAGCAGCTTACTAGCACCAGTTTTGCGCCCGGGGTTGAAACTCCGTGGTTAAAGAGCGTTGCAAAACCCTAGTGACAGTAGTGTTGAGGGTGCCACGAGTACAGTAGCACTCCTCCAGTACTATGCGTGACACCAACAGTGCAGGCCATGGACTACTACTGAGGCAATGGCCCGGCTCAGTCAGCTGCATGATGCGGCAAATTTAGTGCAGTTCCTACTTCCCAGGATCTTTTCGAGTGGGGTCAATTGGAGGCCAGGCTTCGTGCCTCGCACGAGATTCTCGTGCAGGACAGTGGCGATCTGCAGTCGCCCATCCCGTTGGCAGTGAATGCACATGTCACATCCAATGGGCTGTGGATATGAGGCACTCTCAGGCAAACGTGCACGGGCTTACCTCGCCCCCAGATTATCTCTGCTTGCAACTATTGCGATTCCAGACTGACGAGGAAGGTATTATGCGACGAGACCATCGGCGCTTATGGGGTACCAACCTCAAGTGCACATGCCCATCTTCGCCACCTCACAATGACTGGAATGCTGGCATGCTGCATTTGAAGTTACAGAGCTACAGCTGCACCAGGGGGAACGACCCACGTCCGGACAATATCGAGCGATCTTGTGTGAGCAAAAAGCTTTTGGTGCGGAAAGACAGTGGGTCACAGATAATGGTCAGCAGCCACAACTGATTCATCGACGGTTGGATGCGCAGATTCATGTAGTCTGGCTTCGACGCAAGGCTTGAAGCGACGAGAAGATGAGACGTGAGGGCTAGGCTGATCTACGGATCCTTAGCGCGCCCATAAGAGGCTCCGATATCATAAATGTGATATCGCCAGCTCACTAGGCGGACATTCGGATTGCTCGCAGCGTGGGGAATGAATACTGCTGCTACACACCACTACTACTACTACTACTACTACTACTACTCCTCCTACTACTACTACTACTCCTCCTCCTCCTCCTCCTCCTACTACTACTACTACTACTACTACTACTGCTCCTTCTGCTATTACGAGAAGTTTCTAAGGATCTCGTTCCTGAGTGGTCAAGCGGATAGCACGCACCTTCCAGTGGAAGCTTCATGGGCTCGGATCCCGTGGTTGCTTTTGCGTGCACCGCGCTTCCTGGATTCTGATTGCCGGATTTTGGAGCCCTGTCAATAGAAGAAATTTGGTACCCTCAAGTCCGGAAACTTTTTTTGATAAGAACGAAACATGAGCTTCAAAATTAAGAAATCTAAGGTCCCTCCACTTCTAACTGTTTGGGGCGGACTAGGGTATAACACTACAGTGCCTGCTGCAGTCTGGCCTCCTGCAGTTGCCATCCACTCGTCCGAAGGTCCTCGGCCAAAGAGTATCGTTGATGCCCAATTGTGCGACATGATCTTCTGCCTTAGCCTTTTTCGGAGTTGGCATTGGTTGTACGCGATGCTTTTTTGAGGGCTACCAACGAAGATCCCACATCTTGAGTAACGAGGTTGAAGCAAGTGGCGCTTTCCACTAGTCTACGGTCGACTCGAAAACGACACCCCCCCTCTGAAATCTGAACCCGTGCCAGTCAAAGCCTTCACGCCCTGTGTTATCGTCTGCTTATGTTCACTTACTTTTGTCCACAGGCAGTTTTGCTCTGTCTGCTCAGAGGTTTAGCACTCGGTGGTTCCAGTGGCAAAGTCTTCCGCGAGATTCACACAATGCAGCATGACGATGACCGCCCATGAACTGTGAGGCTTCGGCTTTGAAGACTTCGGCAAGGACGATTCGAAGCAGCAGCAAATATTTGTTTACCTGAGCATAAAAAGGCAGAATCTGCTCAAGACTTCTCGCTGTCAAGGCTGGCTCGCCGAATGCAATTCCACCTGCCTCGCACATTTCTACATCCGTTGCAGAGGGTCTGTCATCGGATCTGTACATACCGGAACGGTCAATTGCACTCAAAACAACTGCAGTGATTTGCAGAGTCTTTGGCAAACACTGCGTACATCAAGCACAAAAGCTGCTGGTTATGCGGACTAGACTATGGTGGATGATTTCGCGATGACATCAGCCACCCCGTCACACCCATCACTCAATCCTGCTGCCTCCGCCTCTCTTTTTTTGCATGGCACTCGCTGTGCCAGATCCTGCCAGAGGGGCTGCGGTCGTGAGGCCATATGGAACACTGCTCTTGTTCTTGCAAGACCGCCTATTTTACAAACAATCCGATGTCAAAACATTGTGACGAAGGCGCTGCAGCAAGTATTGTTCCTCGACAAATTTTTTTTGTAAAGTCACACCCAATTCAACTTCCGAGACTTCCCACTTAAGAGCATGTTGACCTCAAGCAGCATTATTCTTTTTGGTCACCAGGAAGAGTCCAGAATGAAGCTGTACTCTTCCACTCCTCGGACCTACGCCGACCAATTGCGTTAGCTGTCCATAATTGTCTCGCGAGTCTCCCCGCTCCCCGTGAAGCAACGTCGATTGAAAGGGTGTCCTGTTCGGTTTTTGAGCGCTGAAGGGGAATCGGCTTGTCCTCCCGCGGCGTGTCCATCGCCTGAGGGGTACGAACTGACACCGCGCACCAAGCAAGCATCTGTAGACCATTCCAGTGAATCTCTGACTGGGATTCCGCACCGCAAAGCCAAAGCTCGGTCGCGACGGCATATGTGCCAGGTGCTGGCCGGCAAAATGCCAGGGTGCCCGTACGAAGGACAGCAATGTACCGTAGTCCTCGCGCTGACAGGCACAGTTGCCCATGGAAAACCAGGACAGTGGCAGCCTAGCACCAAGGAGCAGTGCTTATCAAACTGAAGGCCCATGGCGTTGCTAAGGCCAAGCAGTTCCTGGAAGATGCGTAGTGGAGAAGCTCGCCACTACGTTTTGTCTGCGCAGCATGATTTAAATTTGACCCTTTTTCTCTGCACGTGGTCACTGCGCGCATGGGAACTCAAAACGAGGCCGGCACAAGACTGCCCTCCTCTAGAAACTGTTCGCACCACTGGTTCCATGACCTTGCACAGAAGTCTTAGGCCCAGCCAAGGGAAAGCCGGCGCATGGGGGCCATCTATACGTATCCTACAAGATACTACAAGTATCCAGTACTCACTAGGTTCCTCCACAGCTCCACATCAGACTTGATGACTTATTCATTTTGTATTGCCACCTAGTGAAACTGCAGCATGTCGCTGCCTTCCTGTTGCGCGTACACAGGGTATCTGTGGTTAGCCTGCCAAGGTCACTGTACGGAAGATTGTCAACCACCGAACAGCTTGGCCGTGTTTGGTTGGGATGTCCGGTAAGCATCCTTGCTTCACATCACGACAAGTGCTTCGGGAACGTCGCCCCATTCGCCTGCAGCAGATCTACACATGGTGTATCTGGCCTGAGCTAAGTTCAACACTGCCAGCCTGAATAATACCGACCTGAACAGGCATCTTCTCACTCAAAGAAGATGAACTTGGGGATAGCTGACGAGCTGAGGCAAACGCGATAACACCAAACAGCCCCAAAGCACTGCCAAAAATTTCGACAATCAACATCTTGACCTGAGTGAGTGTCATTGAAACCGAGCGCGCGAAGCGAAGACACTTGGATAAGCGCAAACTGCCGACACTGCCGACACTCTCACTCACCGCCTTGAGGTGGGGACAAACAACTCAGGTCGCTGGGCATCGCCCAAAGCACACCCACTTCCAGACACACCAACGCAGATACCGCCTCATGCCAGATTGTTTACAAGAGTTCACAGGACGTCCCAGGAAAATGCGTGCCTCTGATGCTCTTGAATCGTGGGGCCGAGCAGCAGAACAGGTTCGACAAGCCCACGGACAAGCCAACACAGAACATGCACCAGCCTGCCAGACGTTTGAGAATTCTAGTGCATGGTGTGGGTCTCATCATTCTCAGCTTAATCTAGGAACCAGGCCTGCCACCATTGTCTGCGCCTGCGCAACACCACTTCAGCCCGGGTTCACACGAGAAGCCGACAACTTTCTGCTCGAGCTGGACATGACAGTGAAACCAGTGCCTGCCAACCCTTGGGCTGGGATGGCACGTCAAAAATTTCAGAGCCCTCGATTTTGTTGGCCATGATGATTGCAATGATGACCTTGGTGGACTCGATTAGCCCCTTGCTGTCAAGACCGTCCGACCGCAGGCTACTGCAGACAAGTTGCCCCGTAGATGGCAACGGCTTCACAGAAAATGATGCTAACCAAGTTCTTAGAGCCTCAGATGTCATTCCGCAAAGGCGATCGTCTGTGGCTCTTTGACCCAACTGGCACAGCACTTTGTTGACTGTATGAGGCGCTGATGCGTGGCGCCTTAATGCCCGCGCCCACGATGCTTGACCCAGTCAAGAAGATACCCCAGGCGGCGCCTGTGAAGGCAAACTCGCAAGGCAAAGCTGTCGACTTGAAACCCCTGTGCTGGGGGCCTAGAACTGAAATTCCCAGCGCAATCGCGATGCCCATGTATGACCACATATACGGACTTATGGCCTGGTACAGGAGAAGCAAAACTTGCAACCAGGGTCATTCAAGTGTTCAGGCCTCGAACAAGCAGAGGTACGAGGTCGTGTAGCATGCCTCATGCCAAGCGGAATGCATGTGAACTCTAGTCTGCGCATGTCTGCGCAATGGCTGGGCTCGCAGCCTCATGTGGAGGCTTTGCGGCCTCTGGGGCCTTCATCAGGGATCGTGAAGGAAGGGTTGGGTTGCTTTGGAAGTGTCGCCTGCTGTGACTACGCCCAGGTAAAATCACACACTTGCTCTCACGAGCAGGCTGCATGTATGATCCAAGGTGAACCGAAAGACTCAAGAAGCCCGCGTGAAAACTCAATTGCGCGGCGTTCAAAACCCTTCTGTCATGCTGTTCTAACAAGATGGTGCTATCGCCGAAGCCAACGCATTGCTGGCGCGCCCTGCGGAGAATCTGACGCACCGGCATTTTCGGCATTCACCGACGCGTTCACTATCGCACCACTGCCGCGCACCGAACCCCAGCTGGCGCGAACCAACCACTCTTAACGTTGATATAACCTCCCACTTGGGTTTGGATGCCGGAAAAAGGGAGGCGAGGAAGCAAGCTGTTGGTGGAAGTATCTCGGAGCTTGTTAAACATACCAGGGCCCCGTCACGCCTTGTCGCACCAAACCCGGGTGGCCGATAGTTCGTCAATAATAGCCCACGACAGTTAACTTGAAGGTTTGATTTCCATGTTGGGAGCTTGTGCATCAGCCCAGTTCAGACCTCGGAGTTTCAGACCATTCACCTTCTTCTCGGTGGATACCAGGGAAGAGTTTTGAAGTCACCGCC
>CAJNDV010001692.1:73806-104523 GCA_905221635.1 Symbiodinium sp. CCMP2456
CCACAATCCTTTTCTCCTAGCACATGACACTGTGTTGCAGCTCATGATGCTGGGATGCTTTCAACTGCTCCGCACAAACGCAACCAGTGCAGATGCCAGGGTTGTGACAGCTTCAAGTTTGCAATCCGGCTTCGGGTTTCCAGTCTCCGATTGGACGTCTTGCTAGGCCGCAGGCACGACTCCGACACAGACGAAACGACCAAAAAAAGTTGCCATGCGAGGTACCGAAAGCCCCACCGTGCCACAGCAAACGCTCATGACTGGAACAGCGCTGGGTCAAACGCGAATCAACCTTGTGTTGCAAAGCCGTGCCGGACGAAGCCAATTGCCAACAATGTAATGCCAGCATCCACACAGCACGCGCCACTTCCGACTCAACTGCCTAAGACGGGAAAGCACACGAGACCCCGCAAGATTTCCCGACCCTCGGTGGCAGAGCCCACGTTTTGAGAGGCATATCAGCACGGCTCGTCCCGGAAAATGTTCTCGCACTCTGATTCGATATCTGACCCAGCCTCTAATGACTTTGCAACGACATCTTTTCTGCTTCATCTCTTGTTCACAAACTTCACGCTATCAAGATAGCTGCAAGCTTTCGGGGGCCAGCCCCGGACGTTCAAGAAATTGTGCTTTGGGATCCCCCGCCTTCGACACGCCCATGGCTGCAAATGGGCTCGGCTACTTCCACGCTTGAGAGGCAGGCGAAACGTGAACGGCTCCAATCCCGCTTCTGCCACTGAACCGGCACTAACAATCACTAGCCTGCGGCCATGCCCCCAGATAGCTGCAATCCATTCCACGCCCTGTCAGTCCTCGGCGCTTCGTGCGCCAAGACCTCCCATGTGCCAAAGCAGGCCCTGATCACGGTACTCGTCATCGTAGCTGGCAACCCGACCTTGCAAGTCCCTGCCCTGAGAACTGTGGAATTCGCAGAACAGCATGCATCTACGTACGATGCATGCATGCGATTCTCATGCGAAAGACTAAATTGCGCTTTGCCACAGTGCCGCAGTGCTTCGAACTCCTCATCGTCTTCCAACAACAGCGAAGGTGAACGGGCATCATCGACACAGACGATGTTTTCCAGGCTCAGCCCAGACAAAAGTCTTTCCTCTATCGCTTCTTCCCCGGATCCTGGCAAGATTTCAAGATGTGAAAAACAGTGCAACAACTACAACCTGCAGCACCGTAGTCGTACCGGCCTCCGGAGATCTGAGGGAACCATCCCGACGGACTCGAAAGAAGACTCTGCAGCACCTTGCGAAGGTACCAAACGACTACACAACATGAAATGTGCAACTTGAGCCGGAGGGAAGGATATAAATAAGCTGAAAGATTACACCGTCCAATGCTGCACCGTGTGCACCAGGTTTCGGCCCAGAAACCGAAGACTTGTGTCGTCCGTCTGCCTCCCTGACCGGCAGCGTGAACCTCAAAAGGTCGTATCTTTTGGTAGAGAGGTTGCCTGACCGTTCTGCTCTAAGTGGCCAAACCTCCAGCGGTGACGTTACTGCTTCGGACTGAGGTGGATGATGGAGTAGCGGTATAGGGTTGATTGTGCACACGGGGCCTGCTCGGGCTCTCTGTAGATGCAAAGGAGGCCTAACGTGCTGGTGCGGCCGCCTTGGCCCAAAACGAAAACCTCCTTGCTCGATTCTTTCGCCCGTGCAAGTCTCTAGGCACCCTCCCAAACCTGCTGCATCCTGCCACACACACCTGTTCCTGTTCACCTGATGCACGTGCACAGCATCTTCACGATGAATGTCATACATGCCATTCCATCCATCCTTTTGTACCATATCCACAAACCACTTCCTTTTTTGTTCCTGCTAGGGAGAGGGCCACTCTAATGCATCAGTCGAACATAAAGTGTGCTATGCTGTATGCCTCGGATCCCCGACTAAGAGCGAGTCTTGGAGTGGTTGCACCTAAACTCCGGCATGAGGACAACACGGCTTTTGGAAACCATATGCCCAACTTACAAAACAGGTCACAAATCTCGGTGGTGATGCATGCAAATGCGACTGCCATGAAAAGCGACATTCGCAGCGCAGGCACGACTTGGTTTTGCACACTATCCAGAAGACACAAGGCTTGCTGCAATGCTCTGAGCAACGTTCTCCATTCATGGCCGGTCCTATAGGCACCACCAGGCTGCCCGATACGAGCTGATAGAGTCCACACTGCACTGAAATGTTTCGCCAGGTCTGCCATCATGAGAATATTCAGTACGGCGATAGCCCCAGCCTCACGAGCAAAGCCGCAATAACCAACTCACCCATGCAAGGCAAAGTCCGACGCAACAGTTTGGCCTCATTGATAGTGAGAATCGCGAGAACACGCCTGCGCAAATGCACTACGGTTACGCAAGGTCAAGACAGAATCGCCGGCCTGCCTCTCTCCCGTCTCAGGATCGCTTGACAACGATTCAAGAAGGTTCTGCAGCTGCTCCACTCTGCTTCCTTCCAAATACGGCGATTCGAAGTTGTACTCCACCTGAAAAAAACCCGTGGAAACCAGTCAGATGCCATGCAAACATTCGCGAGTTTGGAAATCCAGACAACTATGCACCCGAACACTGGCCAACTGAAAAAGGACAGCCATGGGACGTACCGTCGCTTCACAGATTCGGGTGCATAGCCGATTTCTGCGCTGCATCGTGGATCCTGAGGAAAGGTTGCACAAGAGAGTTTCGGGCATGCGCGAGAAACTTCGAAAGCCTTCCACAAAAAAGGGTCTCCAGCATTCTCAGCTATCAGTGATGCTGGCGTTGGAATGGCAGAATGTCCGACGTGTACGGCACTCGCATACCGTCTTTCCGAAGTGCATGATACTCACTAGGTGGCACTGCAACAGTCTTGCACTGCAGCTTTTGGTTCACCTCCTTGTCGCAACTCATCCTACTTCTACCTTCTGCGAGTGTGCTGCATGTGTGACAGCCTAGCCAGAAGTGTTGAGCGTTGCTGGGCAGTGTGCTGCATAGCTCGACTACTGCAAGACATTGCAAATAAGAGCAGGACTACGCCTGCTGCGGATGCTACTCGTACTCCGACTATTACATACCCTTACCAGCACACTACCACCACCACTACTACTAGCAACTCCGAAGCAAGTAGCTCCTGCCTTTACTACCCCTCCTCCTGCTGCTTCTACTGCTAGCATTGAGGAAGAGCAGAAGGCAGGGCAACCAATCTCGAGCTCGCTAATGACTGCTACTACGCGTCCTTCACCACACTGCCATACTGGTCACACATGTCGACTTAAGGTGTGATAATTAAGAGTTTCGGCCGTCCTGCTGCTGCTGCTGGCACCCGGCACCACCACCACCACCACCACTACCACCGCCACTTGTGCGACGACTACTGCTGCTGCTACTACTACTACTACTACTACGACGACGACGACCACTAGCACCACGACTACGACTTGTAATGTTAAGTTGCATACTATTACATGTGTTATACATGTTCATACATATTTACACATACATACACCGTCTTAACCACAGAACACCTGGTACACGCTATATGGGATTTGTAGGACATGCTCAAAATGTTTTACAAAGCCAAGAAACCCGGAATCCGAGAAGCCAAGAAGCCGCAAAGCCAAGAAGCAAAGTCCAGAAGCCAAGAAGTTCGAAAGTGAAGAAGCCAGGAAGCCAAGAAGTTATAAAGCAAAGAATGCAAACTCAGAAGCCAAGAAGCCAAAAAAACAAAAACGAGCAAAAGAAGCCAGAGCCAAAAGCGAACAACAAATACGTAAAAAATCTCTAAAAAACTGCAATCAATGGATGTTCTCTCCACGATCCTCCGGCATGAAGGTGTACAAGGTCAGCGCGCTGTCGAAATCGAAGATAACTAACTGCACCGGCGGCTGCAGCGCTGCACCATCGAACGGCTTCTCAACGCAATGTACGCGCCAGTCAACTTTGTATGCCCAAGGCCGCTTTGCGAAATCTACCACGGTCTTGTAGTCTTCCTGGAAGGGCCAAAAGCGGGACAGAGAAAGCCATAGCCACCTGTGGCAGCAATAAACCGATGCATCAAATCCCCACACTCCCCCCCCACCCCCACACACCTCAGTCAGAGTTGTCTATGATTTTTTGACCCAAAGTAAGGAGCAGGGAATCCCGGAGTGAGAAAGACTTAACTCTGGAGTTCATTGCCCGGCATCGGGCCGTCTTGGACCCCTGCTATCCAAATGTCACAATTAATTCAGGATCTAACAGTTTCTCCTAGAGCAACACAACAACTAAATCAGGATTTCCGCCGAGGTCACAGGTCCAAGCAAGTTTCCATCCCCCTCCCACAGATCTCCCTTGCCCTTCCTTCCCTCCCCCTCCTCTGGTCCTTCTCTCCCGCCCTCCCCCCACTTGCCCTCCCCTTCACCCGACCCAAACAGAGTGGGTTGTGTCACAGCGCTGCTCCGTTAAAATGACTCAGGTACTGGCACTGCTTCTAACCGGTCAAACTTCTTGGCTCGCATGGGCTATCCCAAACAGCTAAGCACACACAAGCAACATGAATCCGACACTTAGTACCCACCGAATACAATTCCTGCAGCCAAAGTCAAGTGACACCCGCTGCTTTGGGGGCCCAAATTTCGAGACTCAGTCCCTGAGCTGAAGAGCTGAAGACTCAGAGACACATGTGGCCCGCCCGCCGGAGTCAGGCCGAGGCGGGCGGCGCAGCGCTAGAAGTATGGTTATGAGACTGGACTAGAGTAGACTAAAGCAGACTAGGCGAGACGAGCCTGGACTGAACTGGACTAGCTCATTCACAGACAATGGATGCTTACTCGAGTTCTTGCTGAATCAATCAAGAGATCGTCACTGTTTTTGGACATGTCTCCCGACATCACCGGTGAAATCATGATGAACTGCAACTGTGTCGCATGACAGGCTCACGTTCCATCTGCTCTGAATGCGCACGTCATTGCAACTTGATGTTTGCTCTATCTCTACCTGTATCAAAAAAGATCCCCACAGCTTGTTCGGATAAGCATCCCAACATCCCTAACTTGGTCAGCTTGGAATGCTTGCTATCCCAGCGCCCAATCAAATCATGATTCAAGTTCTACGTGCGACCGCTCATTAGATCGATACTTGTTTCGAAATGCATTACTTTCGAACATGATAGGCACCAAATACACCATTGGTGTTGACTACCGCCGCCAAACCGTCCAATCAAATCATGATTCAATGGGGTATCCTGGTTGCGAATTGGCACGGGTCTCCAAGGAGCTTCTGCTAGCATGGAGCGAGACACTTACAGCATTTATTGGGCAAAATCATCGACAAGCAATTAAAACCTGACTTAATTGTGTTATTTGAACGTCCAAGGTAGGAATCGTAGTTGGCTTGCCTCGTTGTGCGCTCCGATCCCACCCATGTCTCGAACGAGTCCCATATCTCGAAAGTTTGGCGCATCATAGCCTGCGCAAAGCAGGCCACGGTTTCTGCTCTGCACAGTTCCCAAAATCGATCCGACACCGAAGAATACTTTAGGCAGCCAGGTCGCGTGCAACTTTGCAGCAGCGGTACACCTTCTTCGGATCGCTACCCCCACATTGGAAGTTGGTGCGCACATCATCGACCAGCATAATCTCCTGAGGCCTGGTTCTGCCATTAGAAGACCCCCACGTTCCTTTCGCACAACACTGATCACAGCTGTCGGGTCCTCAATGCATCTGGGAGCATCGACATGAGAGAGCCATCCGTCTTCTGTGGGAACCAAGCTGATGGTTGGTCCGCGATGTTGTGTAGCACGTGCGCCTGGACTCTTCACAGGAATTCGCAGCAAAGTGTGAAACCTATTGACGCCTCATAGTATGAGCACTGATATGCTCAATATGCCTACTTTGCCTACCTTGTGGTCCGGCAGTGAAGCAAGTGGTGGATCGAATGCCACCCAGTCCTTGCTTGCCATGCAAACCACGAGATGTCTCTGGGGCGAAAGTTTCGCGAGCATTTTAGCTAGAAGCCGTTCTCATGCGTCTCACGTGCTCACAGGCATTCAAGCGTCTGTCCCTGCACGATAGATTCCGGCGGGAATGCCAGGCACATGGGACATGCACCAGACCGCATCGAACAGATCAGCGAGCTCGGCGGCCCTGATTGCGCAGGGTGTGTGGTCTGTGCTGTATAGAAACACTCCACTGCTCCGGGACCTATTCACCGGGCATGCAGGCCATGGTGCTTCCAGGGGCGGGACGGTCTGCGGCTGTGTTGCAAACGTTTCTTGTGCAACGGCTGGTACTGTTCCATCTGCTCTTGTCATGTCGGGTCGCAAATCATGATTAACTTGAAACTCTGGCCGCGGCCAAGATAACCCAAGCACCTACAATTGAAGCCACCAAAGCCCACACAGCCATTTCATGACACCCGCCCTGGCCTCAAGAGGTTCAAGCACGCGACTGGTCCATTGGTGTTTCGGGTCAACACCGCCAGCGATCGACCAGGCAGCTTGTGCGTTCCTTCCGGTTGTTGCAGAGGATTCAGCTTCCAGCTGCTTCATGACGCTATTCTGCACCTCTCCGCAAGTCTTCGAGCATCTCCCGAAGCAGGGCTAGTCGGCCTCAGAGAGCTCTTGGCACGGAGGTCGCGACAAAACCCTCCAACGAAGGGCAAAGAGTCAAGGTCACACCGCCCATCAAATGTCGAGTCGCCAGAAGTTGCGAAAGGAGATTCGAAATTCACGGTGGCAATGTACTCCTCCCACCTTCATAGGAACATTAGCGGCATCGAGGATGAAGAGACCAGACAGTTGGGCTGTGGTTGTGTATCAATCGTTGTTGGGGCCCCCGCGGTGATGTCCAATCCAACTGTGTTCGCAGTGCAGCATCGTCGGGAAGGAAGGTGGACAACGTGAGCGTCTCATCACCTGCGGACTGCGAATGCAACACTTTACGAAGGCCCTGGCCCTGGCTAGCCACGTCACTTTGTATCTTTTGCCGGTGATCGGCAGGGGCAGCTGAGAGCTGAGGCCCCTACAATCGAAAACAACGACTCGGACAGGCGGTCGAAGCTCCTGGCCTTAAGGACCAAGTGCTGCCGTAACACGCCGCGCCAGAGCCATGCAGAATTATTCTCTTTCGCGTGCATCTGCATGCGCTCATCGCTCAGCACTGAGGCCAAGTCCTTCGAAGTGCCGCTCAAAACACCAGGCTGCTGCTGTTGTGTACCTACCGGTGCCACTTCGATTTCCACACCGGCTTGTCTCCAATGCACATCACTGACTTCTGGTACGGGTGTTCGTCCTTGCAAGCAGATGGGGACAAATGAGGGGTTTTGTCTCTGGCTCAGCAGAAGGTTCGTCGCACCTGCTGTGCGCGGAAGGCGTGCGGTCTAACGGAGGTGGAGACAGTGCATCCATAGCCGGTCATCCATTATCAAAACTACCTTGTTGAAAACTACAGTACCTTGTGGAAAACGGACTCTTACCATGCCCATAAGATCCTCGCAACCATGACAATTAGCACGAGCATGGGAGATCGGAATCATGCAAAGGCATATCATCGAGGGAACATGCGCAGAACCTTGGGCCGACAATCACGAGCATCCGTCAAGTGCGGCATAACATGCGGAATGCCGAGAATTGAAGTTGACTAACCTGGGGTTTGGGCCCGGTGGACATCCAGCTTCTCCCAGGAGACCTGGAACAAGATAGTCAGCAACAATCCTGCCACCAAAAAACAACTCCACTGCATCTCGCTGTCACCCACTGCAAGCGACACGCCAATCACGCCAAACTAGCGATGCGACCGAGCAAAAGCCCCAGAACTCCAGGAGTGCCGGGACCCCATGGGTCAAAAATGCACCAGAACCCCGTGGCTCTGCGGCAGGAACACGACTTGAGAAGGTCGAAATGCCAAGCACGCCCCACATATCCCCACGACACTTGATGAGATGGCGGAAATGCACGAGACAGTGGCAGGAAGATGAGTCACAGCCATAGTTATGCCCGGCACGGTTGCGAGAACACGATTGCGAATTGTGGAAAATTCAGATGGAAATTGCACGGCTCCCTGAGACCGGCAGGATTACATGGCTTTTGTGTGCGTTGAGCGTTGTCGCACCGCGGGGAAAGTCAAACTCGTCACACATGCCATCTTCACGCACTGTGTTTTTTCAATACAACATGAGAACAATGAAAGTCCCAAAGTACGAGCTCTCCAAAGAGGATGGGACACCCGAGAGACAACAAGATGAAAATATGTGTAGAAAGCCCAACAATAGGGCATTCGTCAAACGACACTGGGGCGACGCAACACACGAACAAAAGTCAAAAAAAACCTCTGAGCTCTAGGCCAAGCCTGGCTTGAGGCCCAGGCTTTCATCGTCTCCCAGAACGTGTCAATCCAGAGCGTTCGCCTTTGTCGGCATGACACAGCCATTCTGAAAGCTGCAGTTGTAAGGCTCCGGCTTCTCTTGAGGCACATCGTTCAAAAGCAAGGCGATGTTCACTGCAAGTTCCTTCGGAACATTCACCAATGCTCACGCTCATGCATGTTCATCCAAATGTTCGTAATATGGCTGCTTTCTACTCTACTGCTACCTTTGCAAACGGCAAACTTTTTGCATGGTTCTATCATCTTGTGAAACTATATTGGCCACAGCCCTCTCTGCACGGCACTTTCAGCCGGGATGCCCACCCAGTTCCCCAGAAGAAAATATTTTTGAAGGATCAGGTCAAAGAAGGGCCGGAAAGCCCGGCTGCGTCAGGCAAGGAGTTGGAAAGTTTATAGCCGGCCGGACGCCGCAAGTGCTCGAGCAAAGCAGCTTTAGAGGATAGCTAGCTGAAGTCATGACTGGAAAGGTGCCGGATCGCACGGGGCCGACAGTGGAGGCTATATTATGGCCACTGGGACTTATAGGATTGTGTTTTGGACTTCATCTTAAGCAACTCTGTAGAGCTCGAGTCGATGGTACCGAGGAGGCAACTACTGGCGAGAAAACTGCCGGAAGTTGGGTGGGACTACGAAGCCACCGACAGCTGGCCCGACTGGACCTCGGCCATATGTGCATCGGGGCTGCACCCGGAACCCTATGGGTTGGACAGCCCAGACAGATTTGATTTGTTGGAAAATGTTTGAAGTATGCGGGTTGGAAAGCCCGTGATTGAAGCTGAAGCTGGGTTGGAAAGCCCGTCGACTGCTCTACGGTTTGAAGCCGAAGCTGGTATTGAGGACCACGCATCCAACGAGGAAAAAGCCAAAGTGCCCGGAACTACCTGGGGCTTGGATCGACTCTAGAAGATTTTCCAAGTATAGTGCGTTTATGTGTGCACATGGAGGACCTGGTCTACCAGAAGACGTAGGATGGCAGCCTGGATTGTTGGAACTGACTGGAATGACTTCTGAATCTTTGTTGCGTCTAATATACCCACACTGAACTGGGTTGGCAAGCCCCGTCAAATAAGGAAGTGGGTCGGGAAACCCCGTCATACAATAAGCAACTGGGTTGGCAAGCCCCGTGCGCTTAGAGACGCGGGTTGGGAAGCCCCGTCACCTTAAACCTTAAACCCCTAAACCCTAAACTCTTTCACAGCCCAATCTTCCAAGGGGCGGTGGAGGACTACTACCCCAACACGCCGAAGTCCGAACCCTGGAAGAACCCGCAAAATATGCCCCTGCCGCCCATGGACAGGACCCTGAAGTGTATGTGTGTGTGTGTGTGTGTTCAGACTTTTCGTGTAAGGTCTTGTGATCTCGAGTAATTGTGATCTGCTGCAGGAGGTCATCGGGGGCCGCCGCCACACTCCGAAGGCGGCGAACCAAACGACCAAGAGGATCGAGCGACATGCCCAGCAACCGCCCCAACAAAACAGCAGACAGCACCTGACAACAAAACAGAAAACACAGACTTAAGCAAAAATAGCCGCGTGGTGGAACATTAAAGATCGTGCGTGATGCTCAAAGATTGCGTAACCACTGCCATTCAGGGTTTGAGGGTTCGGTTTGGGTGCACAACATGAGGGGTTCGGTTTGCGCACAACATCAACCGAAGCATGGAGAACCCAGCTCAAAAAAAAAACACAATGGTTTTCTCCGGGGCGTCAAGGGGCTGTCGAGGCCCCCCGAGCCGATGGCTACTGTACCCCTGTTGTCAGGCGCTGTGGGGGAAGTGCAACGTCGAGGGGAGAGGCAATCTGGCACCCGCGAAACTGCATCGCCGAACCGGTCCTGCTGCACAGGCCTTTTGTCGGCCATCCATACGGCGAAATACAACCCCTTCCAGACTTTCATGTACTCCAGCCTTCCGATCACGATATGGATGACTGAACGCACTGATGTATCGTCAAAGGGCCTTTCCAGCTCTGGATGTTTCACCAGCCATCGTTTCAACCTTTTGAAGCCACGATCCCGCACCACCCTTGGCAGGGCGCTTTTCGGTCTCAACAGCTTCGCAATGAGGCTGCATCAGCTCAGAAACAAGCTTGTCTGTGTGCGCTAGAAACTTGCCGAAGTTCACCGGAAGGCCCTGCGAAGGCAAGAGGAGTAAGAAACGCAGCCTTGAGCATCGAAGCAATCGAGACGGACATGAGAGACAGTATGCGCTGTCAATGCCTCCTGACCCTTGTCTTTGGCCATGCTCTCACAAACAGCGACAGCTGTTGGAGGGAATCTCCATGCTGGTGAGAAATGTGCATGCACTGCAGAGCGTAACTTCTGAGGTGGCAGGGAGCGCGTCGTACCTATTGCATCTACCGTTGCAGCAGTTTCGTGACGGTACATATTCGCTGTGTAAATGCCTTGAGTCTGGCCGCCTTAAGCCGAGATGCCCGTGGCCGTGTCACATGTAACACAGCTGTAGAGGCTGAGAAGCAGTCGAAATCATCTGCAGCAATCCGTCATGACAGTGTTGTTGTGGCCGGGTGTTGGCGCGAGCAATCGACCTGCTTATGCTGCTTGTGCTGCTTGTGCTGCTTCGCAACAGCCCCTGGAAGTTCAGCAAGGCAGCAGGCTCACATAAACTAGCAAGGCAAGCTAGTCCTATAAAATTCTAGATCCAAAGTCCGCGTGGCATTGCCAAGAGGAAATGGAAAGATGAATTGCCCGAGGGCAGCGTGCAAAGCCTGTTGCAGAAGCTTGTCGCACCTCCACATCTAATCTAATTCCGAAAGTGCACGTGCGAGCGTAAACAGCAGGAGCCTGCGCCTAATGACCGACGACAGCTTGACTTAAGATTTTTTGGGTAAGTCTAGAGACACACACGACACAATCTCACGTGAACTTGCGCATCTGTTGAATTTGGCAGTGATCCTCGCCACGGCGTGCGCTCGGCCAAACATTGAGCTTTTCGACACGATGCTGAAGTGCTGCGAAAACCTGCGAACCTGCATCTCACGTCTTCATGCCCTAGGTCCGAGTTGCGAGGAGAAAGCTTGCAGGACGCAAGCTCGGCTCATAATGACTATACAAGCTCTGAAGCTCGAATTAAAGTCTCTGCTTGTTAGTGAAGCAGACAGCACCATGTAAGACTCTACCAAATGATACCAATCAGCAAATGCTTCAACAGGTGCTGGTCATGGCTTAGGCCGTGGGCTGCGCCTGTGCACTCCGGACTGCCTTAGCCAATCAAGTCTGCACAAGTCATGAGACTCAGACGGAGCAAGCTCAGACCCACGGCCGGAGGCAACTTTCAAGCATTCACTCTTGAGCTGGTACAACCGTCCTGCGGCATTCGAGTAGTTGCCGAGTCGCCGCCGTGGCGTTACACGTGTGAGTTTTGCAGTCCTTGCAGAAAGGCGCTGCCCGCACCTAGTTCGGGTGAAGGGCTCTGAGCTACAGTTAGCGTACCAAGCATGTCCGGCCCTTGCTGGGAAAGGGCCGGACCAAGAAGCAGCACGGGGCCGTCTGTCAGCACTGCAGATCTGACAAGGCTCGCAGGTGCCAGTCTGCATCATGTGTAGCTGGAAGATGCGTGCCTTTGATGTCATCTTGGTGGCAGCATATGTCCGAGCCTGCGCGGCAATGCTACTCAGCCGTCTCTATTAGCTCCTCGACCTTTGCTGATGTGACAGCGACAATGCAAGAAACTGCCTTCGACGCTCGCAAGCTTTGAACGAGAGAGTTGTTCGTGAAGTGCCTGAAGGCACCGGCGTTTCCCACTCCACTGTTGGCAACGCCAACACTGAACTGACCGCAGGAAGCGTTCAACATCTACGGCCACTGGTACACATGCTGAAGTGTCATGCTATCATGAGATCACGGCACACTGGGCAGATCTCGCTTGTTTTCACAACATAGCTTCACTCTTTGGCGTCGCTGGTCGAATCCGGACCTTGTCGAATATCTGCACTAAAGCAATGCTACCCGGCACGGAAACTGGACGGGTGGCATTAAACTCATGGACCTTTGTCAATCAATCAGACTCCTGCCTGCCCACCATCTCCAGTTCCCCAGAGGATGAGGTTGCTACCTTGTCCAGACATGGCTGGAAGTTCGGAAACGCCTGCGCCCTACTGGTAGTGAGTCCATGCGCCTGAGTTCCGAGCGCTCTCCGCTCGTGATCGGCCTTGCGCCTCAGAGGACGAGAGGTCGGCTTGGCAAGACTTGATAAGATCAGGCGGCAAGAGTCGGAAAGCTGACAGGCTCGTCCCGACTTGTCCGAGCCGAGCCAGGACAAGTCAAGATTGCAAGAGCAAGGCTATATTTTAGGGGCCCTGCTGATGCCCGGCACTCTGAAAACCAGAAGCTAGACACCTCTAACGAAATCCGTCATGCCATAAGCCGAGATGCTACGAACCCGAGCTCCTTGATGCATCACCAGCGAGAAACCACATCCTTTATGCTGCGAAATCTTCCCCGACTTGCCCCGAACAAAGCCTCAACCGTTGAACCTATCCGCCTGAAGATTCCCGAATTTGCACCTCTGTCGACATCACTGCGAAGAAACTACAGTCATTCGGGGCTCAGATGTAGCAAGTATGCTACCTTCAGCTAAATGGTTGCCGCCCCTTGCATCTGCAGCCTGTGTCCTTGCAGAGCAGGCAAGGCCCAAGGAGCGAGCCGTGGAAGTGCCCACCCAAATGTATCAGAGCCTGGAGACACGGATCATGATCCCAAGCGTCAAGCGGTCCGCGACTTAGGCTCGGTCAGACCCGCGACTGTGGAAGACCGAGTGCTCCTGCATGTCACAAGCTGGGGGACCGATCACAGCAGCCTGGCAGTTGCAAGACCATAAGCGGCCATAAACATACATAGCGTCCTGAACATCATCCTGCGATGGGGTGAAGCGTACTCCTGCTCACGACTCATCGAAGGAGGAAGCACAACTGAATATGCCCTGAATCAAGAATGACTTTCCACTGCGCACCTTTAAAATAGAGCTCGCCTGCTGTGAACTCCTTTCCCAAGCCTCAGATCCGCGGCCATGTAAACTCAAGCTGCTTCAGCAAAGCATCATATGATTATGTTCTGACTGATGAAAGGCTGACAAGCATTTCCAAACCCTGCTAGCACTCGCAGCTTATCCAGCTTACCCAATTTTGTCTGCAACGCCCCCGACCCCAAAAAGACCAAAGAGATCAACACATTTTGATGAATCGGCCGACAGATGGTGATCTGCAAATGCCTCTGGGCAGAGACCCTCACACGAAGGAGACGAATCAGCCAGCTGCCTCTACTCTTCTACAGAAACATGAATACTGTGTTCCGGCCGTATCTGTATACAGAAACATCAACCTCAACTCGGCCAGTATTTGAGATTTGAGGAAGGACAAACATGCGGGAGCTCAACGAAAAGATGAACGTCTGCACGCATGCCAGCCGAAGCCATAGCTAGCCAGTGGACACACGTTCAAAGTGACATTGGAAGTGTCTGCGTGCTCAGCAAGCTCCACATCCTCGCCAATCCTGCGAGCATGAACTGGTAGCAGGCGGGACATCGGGTTACATTGTTACATGATTTTGAAACATGTTTAAAGCGATCCTGTATCGCACCACGAAGCCGTAGGTTTCAGCGCAATCCTTCGGATCTACCCATTCAGGCCACCTCAGCCGGTGAAGCAAAGTTGCCCTGGAGCGCAAGTCGTTCCGCGCGAACAGTTAACAAGGAATATCCAGGAAAGCTCAAGGGCTGACAGCTCTCGGGCCAATGGCTTCACCACAAGCCTTCACCGCTTGAGAACACACAATGTTAATTCTGCATGGAGTCCACCGCCTCATCAACGGCTGTAGCAGCCCTTCTTGAAATCCCAAGTTCGAGAGAATGGCTCCATAGCCTAGCACGCACGTAAACCAGCGGCTTTGGTGGTGGAGCTCAAGCAAAAACTCTTATGGTTGAACGTTGCCTGGGCGTGCACCATGCTGAGTTTCTAGCGATTCATGCCGTTCGGCCGACGGAGAGGAATGCCACTTGCCTTGCACCACTTGCCTTGCATCTTGGCTCTACCTCACATGCCAGCCTGCCGCTACATCCCCGCCATTCTGCTACTTCGCAGGGGCTGCGCCTCGAGATGGTCCAGCTCAGCAAGGACTCGATCGCACCAGTCTGGGGCGAAGATGTCAAACCTAGCCGCAACATGGACCAATCATCCCATGGACTTTTGCTTGTTTGCTTGCTTGCTAGGCGGTTGGGGGTCGGGGCGCGAAGCCCCTTCGTCGTCCTGCGCACAGAGCTACTGCGCCAGGGTTTCAGTTGGTGTGAGACATGGTCTCTCTTTCTTTTGCCACACAGCCAAAAAGGGCAGCATCCCACCCCTCCCGCGCGCGTACGTGCCCTGATCTCCGAGGGTCCAGAAAGTGACAACACCAGATGAGGCAGAAGTGCATACAACAGCAACATCCCCCCTTAAAGCACGTTAGGTTAACACAAAAGAGTGCTGCGTGGGATGGAAACTCTTGGTTTGTACATGTTCGAGATATTCGTTTATATAGTTTCAAGGTTAGTTTGGGGACGAGATGTTCGTATATAGACCTTCAGGGCTAGTTTGGGAACTCGTTCCTTTCTGCCAACAGTCCTTTCTGCATGCTTTCAACACGCACGTGCATGTTTACTAAGCTCCTCGTGTTGACGTCTGTGTTTTAAAACACGGCTTGTGCTGTAGAACATGCGTTCGTAACCAAAACCAAAAGAAACGAACAAAGCAAAGAAACAGGAAAAACAAGCATTTCCACACCACTCCGGAGTCATCCAGCCTGTAAGGTCGGGGTCGGTGAACGTATGTGAACGTCTCATTGGCGTCCACCCCCAGCACAATGCGTGCTTTGCGCGGTGCGGGCCCACACTTTCCCATAATTCTTTCAGACTGTGGCACGGTGGCAAGGTGCGGAATGTGGCCTGACTGACAAGTAGCGGATGACTCTTTCCTTATGGGGTAGTATGTGTTTGGTTCTGTTGTCTCTGTATGCAATGGCTGTACCCATCCAGTCACCTTCATTCTTGCCGTAAACGAGGATCCACCCATGGTATCCCATGGTCTTCATGAAAACGAACCCCGGCTCCGCGACAATTTCTTGCGTTAGAATGACCTGGAAAACTTCAAGGTCTGCGTCCCCTACGAAATTGTGGGTAAGCTCCAGCGCATGTTGCGCCGAGTCGCCGAGGATCCGCCCACATTTCAGGATCCCACTCGCAGTGCTGGCGGGAAATCATGGTCCCCTCTGCGCGGTGAATCTTGTCCCTCTCTGGCCCCATCACTGGAGCTCCGCAGTGTGGAACCCACGCCCCCACACTGCCTCGACTTCACGGAGCGACTTGCGGAGAGTCTTTGCCAAGAGCGGGATGTCAGCCCACCCCGCACCGGCTGCCTCATCCCCGTTGGCTTTTCCGCCGTTGCACATCTACACAGTTCCTGTGGCAAACTCGACTTCCATGGCCTTCGCATCCCCACCAAGTTCAAGGACGGTGTTTTTGATCTTTCCCGCCAACTTCGCAAGTCGCCGTCTCTCCCGTCCTCATGCCCCCTGATCATTCGTGCCCAAGGTGATGTTGGCGCTGCGAGCTCGTTGGACTGCCCCCTGCACTCGCACGCGGCGCGCTTCTTCACTCTCAAGGGGCGTCGGCGTGATTTGCAAGATGGCATACCCCCGGCGCAGTCCGGGAACAAAAGGCTCCTCCGCATTAAGGGGCTACTTGGCGGCTTTGAGGGTCTCCTCGGCTGCAGAGTTGGGATGCCAGGATCCCATGATAAACGTTGGCTTCCGCCCCCCCATCCGTGTCAGCGGTACTCCCCGGTCCCGAAGAGGAAGTGGGCGGCTTCTGCTCCAAGGCCAGGAGGTGCTGCTCGAATTTGACATCAGCCTCCTTGGTGATTCGGTCAAGCACCTTGAAGGCATCTTCCGACTGCTTGCACCTTTCCTTGCATAGCACTGACGTCCCCCTTGGAACCCGGCCAGGCTTTGCGCCACAGGAGCACGGTCTCTTTCACGCTTTTCCAAGCACAGAGCAGAGCATGGACAACGCGAGCGTCTGTTTTTGAACTCTGCCTTTTCTCTGTGGGGACTGATCTGCCCCCTTTTCCTCGCTGACATCCGCTTCTGCGTCCATGGCCTGCGCCCTGCCGTCTGCTCCCTCTCCCCCTAGCAATGCATTCTTGATGCCATTGCCGTCGTATCACGAACTCACCCTGCGGGTACTGTATCTCCCCTCGAACTTGTGCTGAAACTGGTCGGGTGCATATAGGCTCGCCAATCACGGTCCGATCGTGGTGCACAGCCTCCCCCGCACGCCGCCAAGGAGCAGCGGTCACCGATGAGCAGTGTCCCTCCGATCTCATCGCCCCGAAGCCCTGCGATGTAGACAAGTAGTGCTGACCTTCCCGATGTGCTCGATAGCTCCTGACTGCGGCGGCGCAGGCTCTCTCGGCGCCCGGGTTGAGGTCCTCGAAGCAAACGGTGTATACCCAGCACTTGAGGCAAAATGGCTTGAGCCAAACTGGCAACCTCTCTCTTTCTCCGTATCATTCGTTTCTGCTCCCTTTCCTTCGCAAACTAGGGTGAAGGACCACGCTTATGTGCGGGGATGTGGAACGTCAAGAACCCTGCCACGCACAGTGACCCGGTTGCAAGCGTTCCACAACTTGTTTGCTCGACTGCTGTTGTGGCTTGTCGGTCGGTCAGCGTTGCCTCTGTTGTGGCCTGTCCGTTCGTGCCCTTCGTCTTGAGGTAAAGCACTAGGGCAAGTCGATCTGATTACCCTGCGCTGGGGCCGCTGGTGCCTGTTTCCACTGGTAAGAATGCTGCACCCATCGCCCTTTCCGCACTGGACCCAGCGCATAGCTTCAAGTGAGTTGCGCAAGAGATCACCCAAAGATTCCATGCTCGCTGGGCATGGGATACCGGTGTCCAAATTCTTCGTAAAAGGCAACGTCAACCACAAGGTGGCGGGATCTGCGCACATGTGTGTCCCAGGTCCTCACGAGCATCGCCGAAGACCGTTCGACACGCTGGCCCAACGCATGCTGACCCTGCGATCGTTGAGGTTGCGGTCTTAATCTCTACAAGGGAAGACGGTCTTGCCCGGGCACGGCCCGAGGATGACCTCAAGGTTGCACGCGAGAGCAGAAAGATGGCCACGACGATCGCCTTCGCGGAGGAACTGCACGATATTCTCCAGTGGCTGAGGCAACAAGTTTTTGTCTGCCAAACGATGCTCTTGAAGAAACTGCATCATTTCCTCCCTGTCCTTAGCCAACGTTGTTGGCATCTTGAACCCCTCATGGCGCCACATCTGAGGGGAGACCCTCCGACACATCTTCTTCAACACATGTTTGGCAAAGTCAGTACGATCCGTCCTGGGCACTGCGAACAGCCCTGAAGATCTATTGACGTTGGAGGCGGCTGAACCGGGTGGCTTTGGCAGCATAGGTGCTTTAATCATCGGCGCCGCTCTCCTTGAAGCCCCTCAAGCATAATCGTGCTCGGACCTTTCGCTCACCGTGGACTATCTTCCACTTGAGCACCTAACGAATATCGATCACGCATGGGCTCTTTGCAGGAAATCACTGGAGCCAAAAACACGGAACATTGATGATTCAACAATTCCGTCGTTGACGACGAGACCTGCAAGCACAGGCTCCAACCCCGAAAACAAAGGGCACAAGTAAGAAGTGCAGCAATGCAACACTCAAGGTCATCAGGCAATCCACAACGGCGCGAAACCAAGACCTGAAGATGGCAGAGAAATGAGTCACGGTATCGACGATAAACCCCTTTATTTTGCGGGCACCACCCCAACCCCTCTCCTGGATGCACCGCCACCGCAACGTTCAAGGTACCGAGGACGACTGTGATGGGTCCCTCACAACATCTAACAACCGACGAGCCGAAGCCGGCAGAGTCTTGTATTGAGCACGTGGCTTGCCTCACCAATGCTACGAGGACGAACGAGCTAGGTTGAAGGCGTGCATAGAGGGCACTGCGGGCGGCAATGAGAACGGCTACAGAAACGTTTGATCCGATTCCCAACGCATTGGCTCGCTCACTCACTTGCACTCTCAGTCACTCCCTCGCTCTATAACTCCCTCGCACTCACTTGCGTTTCGCTTGCGGGTCGTTAGACACTCATCCAAAATCCATTGTACCGATGATGCACCTGTACACGGCGTAGCCTGCTGCATCTCTGCAAACCTGGCAAGCGAGTGAACGGAGTGGAGTGTCTTTCAGGAAACTTTGTGCGAATGTCCCATGCCTCGACTAGTTGTGAACGTAGTGCTGCAGGAGAAGCATCAGCCAGTGCCTGCGTCGGCAAAATGCCCTGCACCTATTCTTGTCCCACAAAAGCTCCCACATCCGCCTGCCGCAAGGCTGGAAGAAGACAGGAAGCTGCTTCCTGTGAGGAAATTTGCTGACTGTAACACACGGAAGGGCATCTCAGGGCGATGCTAATTCGGAGCCTCGAGACGAGCACAGGTGGTACACATCCTGCGCCATGCCATCCCATCGGCAGACGGCCAAATGTGTCACTCACATCTCGCAGCTCCTCGTGGAGCGGTCCTTGCAACCCAAACTCTGAGCATTCGGAGGAAGCCAAGGGCAAGTCTGCAGGATGGTGTCAGTGCAGGGTCCGTAATCTATCCTGAATGTTGGGTCTTTGCCTCGCAGTACTGCATGGCGCACGAGAGAGGTGCAGTTTATTGAAGAAGCTTCCATTTCTTGCCATTTTACCGGAATGGAAGAACATCCAGAAAACCGGAGCAAACTCGAGCAAGGCTAAGGTGTCTGAACCGTTCGAGAAGTAATAATATGTAATAATAATTAGAAGGCTTCTTTTGCAGGATCAACTTGGGGGATGAGGGCGCGAAGAGGAGGAGGGGGAAAGGGGAGCCCCTGAACGGGACGGAAGGGAGAGGAGCGAACAAAAACGTGTGCTCCAGGATCTGCTGACAAAGAAACACCTTTACGAACCCAGGCTTCAAGAATCCCTAAGGCATATTCGATGATCCGTGAGACATGCTTGTAATTATGCAAGTGCAGTGTCTTGGTGTGCGTCTTTGTGGGCGCTTGAGTCCGCGCTCACGCTGCACCGTCATGGTGCATTCCACTTAGGGGGTGGGCAGCGGTGGCGGCTGGCTAAGACAACTCGAAGCCAGCGAATGGCCAAGCGGTAGCCAAGAGGTAGAACTTACCATGCAAGTCTGATAGTTTCGACACTGTTCGGTCAAGCACCCGTGCAACCTCACCTGGGTGTGTCCTGGGCATCAAGAATGGCTCAAGGATTTCGCCATTTTAAGTAGCAGTAAATGGTCTAAAGCAAGCCCTTCCAGTCTCAATCAGCCTCCGGCCACCTCACCAGTTCCACCACTATCCCGGCATGACCTCTGGCCTGCCCGGACGACAAACGAACGAAGCCAAGTTGAGTTGCCCGCCAACGTCCAGACGAGCGTTGTAAGAGCAAACCCGCGATCAGCAACCATCGACCCCGTAAACGCCAAACCCTCTGTCCGCAACCGAGCTGCTCCCGCATGTCCGGCACAGGGCCCCAAACTTAAAACCCTCTTTCCGGGGTCGGCAGCAAGGCGTAAGTGCGTATTTCGACTTCCATCATGGTAGATTCACAGAGAGATGTGCATCGCGCTGTCCTAGCTCTTTTCGTGCAGCTTCCAGGAGTTCTTCATGTTTCTCCCACCTGCCACTATAGTACCCTGTCACAAGAGTTTGCGCAAGACGTGCTGGATAATCCGCGGGGCGAGCCAATCATGACCTTCAACGTCGCCCCCGGTGAGCTTTCTCACCTTTGGCGCCGGAGCTACTCACAATTCATTGCCGCACGCCAGGAAACCAAACCCGAACAGCACCTGGCCTCCGGCATCGACGTTTTGAGAGCACGCGCCTCAAACACCGCAAATAGGTTCAGCGTGTTGGCGAACCGTTGGGGACCCGGACCGCTGCCAAGCTTCCATCCTCAGCAAGGCTCAATAAACAAAGTCGAGCGTCTCATGCTGAGGCGTCTGAGGCCCTTGCACTTGCGCCAGTGCAATCCATCGCCGCAGTCTACCACCAGCACGATCTAGAGCATTCTTCTGAATCTCTGCGTCTTGCCATGTCTTGCCAAAGCTGGAAGGGCCAGTCTATGCTGATGAGCCTTGCAGTTTTACGTACCATAAACTCGGGGGCGGCTTTAACTGGCGGTTTACTATGTACTCACGAGGAGCGGAGCGATGTGACATCAACGACTCCCAAACGAACCTACTCGTGGATGAGCTTTGCTAATTCACACCTGCCATTGAATGAGTACGCATGCTGCTCATGAGCACTGAGATTTTTCGTAAAGAAGCACAAGCTTGCAATCGCACCCGTCACGAAGCTCTAAAGACCGGTGGCGATCGAAAAATGCGAGATATGTGATGAATGCGTCCAGGATCATCTGCAACGAGGCAAGTTCGTCCCTGCCTGACGTGATCAGGAGGACAAGTGTGCTCAGCTGAGGTACCGCGAACCTGCAGCCGGCTCTGGAACAAGCAACTTGTTACTTGTATACCCCGTTCCGAGGTTGTGAACAAGCGTGAGCAAGTACGGGATTAGAGTGAACTTGTGGAGGCTCGTGCAAGGAACTCAGCTGAACCGAAATTGAAACCCAGCCTTCCATGAAGCCTGCGAGAGGATCCGGAGCCTCTCAAAAAGCCAAGTTCCGGTGGCGCAGTCGGGCTCTCAACGCAAGTATCGGAAGGTACTTCGGACACACCTGGCAGACAGAAGAGTTGCCCATTGCCTCAGCAACAATCCAAGTGAAAGTTTCGACCTTGCTTAGACCTTCAGGACAAATGCGGATCTCAGGACTGAGCAACTGTGATGCAGGATGTGCCTCTCGTCAAGAGAAGCATCGGGAACTTGACAGCGGAAGCACGTGCAAAGAGAGCAATATCTAATGTGTTGCAATAAGCTGAAACTGGTTGAGAGGTTTGCGAATCCTTGAAAGGGGCACCTGTTTCGGAACCCAACAGCCCCCGCTCAGCAGCTAAGTCACGACATCGTCGAACTGCAGTTCTAGCTGCGCATTTTGGAATCCCCTCCCTGCCAGTGTCCTCCGAAAGGCTTCCGACTCTGCTGCCCACCAGGGCAGGATGCAGTGAATTCAATCCAAATGATGCCTTACGAGATAAGTCGTACCCTCGACTGTGGGCCCTTGAGCGGCGACTCCAGACAGAACTGCAGTTCTGTGATCACCATACGAATAACTTCCCTCCCGGCTGCCTCGGGATCAACCACCTGATCAGCATTTTCTAGCTACAAAGCCAAAACGATTGACAGCCGCGACTGGACCTCGACCTGGCTCCCGCAGTGCGTGCAGAGCCTCCGAAGCTGCACATTTTAACAGCGTCCAAGCGATGTCTTGGCATGCAAGCAAGAAAGTGCTCCTCTCAACTCCTTGCAACTTTCCATGCGATATCGGCATGGGCCCGGGCCCGTTGTGCGGGTCTGGAAGCTTCCAGATGCGCCCACACGGAAGGCAGAATGAAATCGGTCCCTGCATACAGCCAACCGCTGTCGGAATGCAAATTGCGATGACAGGATATGACAGGTCTAGGTCTGCACCTGTTTTGCAGAGCCCTCATCTTGACGAAGTACCACCTGGGCTGCATCACTGGAGCCAACCCTCCGAGACGAGAGACATCACCGGGCGGTTGCTTCTGAGTGCCCTTTCCGGCAACTCAAACCGGGAATTCAGCGTCGAGTCTAACCCAGATCAACTTATTTACGATTTGACGACGACATGATGCTGGACCGAAATTGAACGACAGACTTCTAACCGATTCCATGTGACAGTCGGTTCGGAAAGGGATAAAACAGGCGCAGCTCCTCGGACGAATATTGGGCGTTTGGGCACCTTACGAAACTAAACCATTCTGTGTTTTTTGCTGTCACATCCCCTCATGTTTCCAATTTTGGGCGCGGCCCGGCAACACAACTTCACTGAAGGCCACATGCACTGCTGCCTAATTACTTCTGCTTGTCATGCCCGTCGCCAGAGCAAAATCACAGGAAGCCCGCAATGTCGTTCCAATTGGACCACTCAATCGTTGTCGTGCATTACTGGCTACGCCTTGTTGTCATGCCGTCATGCCTGGCGCCAGGGCACCCTCACAAAAAGCCCATGTTTTGTTGAGGTTCGTTCCCTGTCGACGCTTGTGAGCCAAAGAACCCAACAGATTTGCTGGAGGTGGGTTGCTTCCTATGCACGGTGCAACTGGGGCCGACGCAATCACACCCCTGAACCCTACACCACCGTATCGATTGATGTATCATCATATTGCCTAAATCTACTATATTCGCTGGACCATTGATCAGTATTCCTTCTTCTGGATATGGCCTCATTGCAGAATACTGTCTTTCTTTCCTTCGTGGAACCATCGCGGAACCTTCGCGTGACTGTTTGAATGTGTAGCAAGCAGTAAGCAGTAGCAGTAGTCGCAACCGTAGTGGTGGTAGTCGTGGTCGTCGTGGTCGTCGTGGTCGTCGTGGTCGTCGTGGTCGTCGTGGTCGTCGTGGTCGTAGTCGACATCGTTGTCGTCGTTGTTGTCGTCGTAGTGGAACTGGTGGTGGAGGTAGTGGTGGTAGTGGGACGACGGTGCCGTAGGGCACGAGGGCATCGGCGATGTCGCCATCATCTGTGCCGTCGTGCTGCAGTCCAGCAGGGACGTGTCGGTGCCGAGGCGATGGCCGCGACGATGTTCGTTGTGGCCTCCGCTCGCGTGAAGTAGTCCGTCAACGCCGCCGTGATGGCAGGGCCCAGAAGGAGGCGTTCCGAGTGGCTCTGCTCCTTCGGCTCCTTCGGCCTCTCCCCGGAAAATGAAACTATGTTACGAGCCGGTAACCATTCCAGGGCCCGCCGATGGCTCAACGGCCAATGTCATTGACTCAAGCGTGGGAGAGGACGATGCTCCGGAAAACCTTGATCTCACTTCGATGGACTGATGTCTTTCGGCACGGATGTTCGTAAGCATGTGATCTTCTACGAGGAGGAGCGTAGCTCTTGTTGCTTATTAGGGTCCTCAATTTCAGGATGCAGCCACGTGAGACGTGTGCAATGCACTACTACTACTACTACTACTACTACTACTACTACTCCTCCTCCTGCGGCTGCTGCGGCTGCTGCCACCATCACCACCACCACCACCACCACCACCACCCCGTGATTGTGTGTGTATGTTGTAAAAAACATACATATACATATACATATATATATATATACACACACATACATGTGTGTATAAATATATATGCTAATGCCTGTAGTAAACTATATAGAACTGCACTATCAAACACATGTGCATGGAAATATGTATGCATGTATGTATATACATCGCAACAGATTCATATATATATATATGTATATACATATATACCACACAGAGGTTTGTAAGTGAGTGTTTAAGAAAAGAGCGTTCGAGTTAGGTTTGTTTTGAGGAGGGGGTACCATATACACACGTGTATGTATGTATATATAGATATATATGAGCCCATACCGGCACCCAAAACTTAGACTTAAACCCGAAGCCCGAGACCCCCATGCAGGCCGCAGGTGGCAAACTCTAAAACCACAAATCTTCTCGGGAGCCTCAAGGCTTGAGCTCGCTTGTGTACATCAGACAGCGACTGGGGCATCTGATGGCATGCTCTCTATAAGCCTTATATGCCCAGACCTCCTGTGTAAAAGCGTTCGGCGGAGCCATTGCGGCACTTTAGCGGACACATTGCATTGCATCTTCAAACTGTTTGATACAACACGTGCCCGACTCTTCTGTCCAAACCTTTGTTCCAAGTTTTGGCAATTCTGTGGTTTCTTTCTGTGACGAGTTTAAGGCCGCTTCTTGTTAAAATGGGCTTAACGCCGCTGCTAGGACTGCTAGGGTTTAAGGCCGCTGCCTCTTGTGAGAATCTAAGGCCCCTCTTGTGAGGGTTCAAGGGGATAAGGTTGCCTGCTTTTAAGGCGGCTTCTTGTGACATTGCTGCGGTAGCACGACAAGACATGAAAGTGGACTCTCTGAAAAGACTGCCTTAAACCCTGACAAGATGCAGTAGCAAACCGAGGACATAATTACAAACGAAAAAACAGGTTATTGAATCAACGATTCTGGGAGGATGAAGTGACAGCAAGCCTATGGTGATGAGAAGCGGCCTTGCGAATCCCAAACTTCCATTCTGTACACCCCTGGGATTGTGAGTTGTCGCTAATTGATTGCTCATGCAGATGATCGCGGTTTTGAGGCTCCACCTGACGCTTCCTGACTCAGCGCTTGTTTTCTGACTCCCCTCGGTTGGTTTGCGGGCACAAACTGGACTCAGCGTGTAATTTCATCTCTCCGGACTCCAGCCCCGGCGTGCGGACATCGACTTCCCAACACGTGTTGAACAAGCCACATGGCAGCAGCAAACAGCTGCCATGCAGTCTTCTCTGAGGCACTGACAGAACTGTCCAGACTTGTCTTTGAAAGGCGGGGTGCTGCATGTTGCTCCTAAGAGTATGTCGCATTGCGGTCGCTCAAGACTTCAGAATCTGAGTTTTTTCATGTGCCATGACCTGCGAACCCTTCAAAGGTTAAGTCCTCCAGCTGTCCAACACCAGACATTCCTGAAAGCGGGAATCAACGAAAACAGCGTGCCAAGATGCCTGCATTGTGTACACAGATCTCTTGAGCCTATCCTAAATCCTATCTCTTATCCATCCGTGATGGAACATTCGTTACTAAGCAACCTTGCCAAGCATGCAGTTGGCAGAGAACCTCGTTCTCTCGAGAGCTCCGCTGCTGTGGGATTGTTGCGTTCAAGCTCTTGCTCCAGAAACGTCCACGATTATGAGGATGATTGGCAAGGTGCTGTGTACCATCGCTGTACGGTTCTTCGTCGAAATCTGTCGTTGCATGAGCAATGGCGGTTCTGTTGGAGGAGTGGAAAGATATTGCAGAATGCGTGAATCTCCCATCTGAAGCACTTGATGTTAAGAAACTCGCTGTTGACACAAAGCCCGTGAGAAATGGTTGTGGCATCCTTTGCTACGGTCCCACTCGTACTCTGTCATTCTCCCTGCCTTGCCTGGAGCCTTGCTGGGAACAATCGCGATCGGTGCCGCCGGAGGCCGAACCGTCGAAACTGCAAGTGAATCGGCAGTGCTTCTTGCATGGCAGGCACACTTCACAGGCAACGTGCCTGAACGATAGTTGGCCCGCGAGAACTTCAGGCGGATATGGTTCAGGTACCTTCCGAAGACATTTCAATTCCATGTGTGTTGCGTCGAGCATGCTAATGGGTATTTATGATCAACACAGCACGGCAGGCAATGCACTTCCTCGGGTAGCATTTATATACATCGCGAAGACGACGACCACGCATGACAAGGGGCACATGTTCTCTTGGTTGGCGAAAATCATGAGCCAGAGTGACTGCAAATCACGGCCGCAGTTTGCCTTGAACCGATGGTTCATGAGCGCCAGGATGCAAAGTTGCCACAACAGGGAACCCTTGAGAACCTGACCAAAGTGCCGTGTTGATCTGCGGCCTTGAGGGAATGACCCAAATGTGATGAATGCAGCTCCAAGCTCCAGCCCAAGATGTGCCGCCTCTGGAAAGTGCAATTCCAGGTCCTCCAGCACCGCCTGACGTGGAATACGTGGAAGCATGACCGGACTATGACCGGCTTGGACCCACAAGCCAGGAGCTCCGTCTGTGCGGCTGCTGGAGCACAGGTTACCGAGAGGGCCAGAAGCAGGGCTGCAGCAGCCAGCATCGAGTGCGGATACCTGGAGCGTTAACAACACTAGGCCACACAGAGGCACAAAAGAACGTCATGCCTGTAATGCAAACCAGCATCTGCCAGGGACAGCTGCAGCCTCAGCAACACCGCCAATCGCATCGTATCACAACTGAGAAACAGTCTCCGAAAAGGATGTTACCCCAGGAAAGAATGCGACTCAGAATCAGTGGCTATGCCCGGATATTTCTCAGGAGTGCACAAGAAATCTGCCAAGTGTTGGGCTCGATCGGGCCTCAGACAGACGGCGGCTACTAAAGTGGAATGAGACAGCTGAACGACGGGACTGGCCGCATATGCAACGTCCTTGAGGTCAAGCTCGCGGCGCTTGGAAATTGCTCAGCCTGGCACCAAGCGCCTGAGAGCAGCTTCAAACTTCGCGCACGAGGCGTTCCCTAAAGCATTCACTGCCTCCAGGAAATCCCGTGCAGTCGGCGTACCCACATCAAACCTGCCAACATCCAAAGAGAACTTTTGCAAAGGGACCGAGATGCGCAAAATGCCTAAGCTTCCTGAGGATGATAAGCTCAGCGGCAATGACATCGTCAAAGGGAACCTGCAGCGTGGCGGAGAGGCACTAGAAAGTGCCCAATGAGATCTGACGAGCTCCCCCAACACACGGCTTGGACCAGCTAATGCCTCGTCGTGCCCGAGATGTGCAACCACCTGCTATCAGTAGTGTGTTATCTGGCGACGTCTATCATTCATCTCCATTCCAGGGAATCTCGTGGATCCAAGACGGGAAGGTTGCAGACCAGTAATTACCCGAAGCACTTTGTGCCGGGATACACAGGACGGCACTGGCTGCGTACGACACTGTGAGTCTTTCCGCAACTGGTTTCCGAATTGCCTCGTGTGCAAACTACGGGGAAGCAAACCTTCTTAAAACCGCGACATTTCTTCCACGCACCAATGATTCAAGCGGGTTCAATAATCATGAATAATGATGCCACTGTAAGCATATTATTGTGTGTATGACCTATTTGCAAATCCGGACTCAACATGACTCAGAAAGTCCGCACAATCTTTGCATTTCCCTTGTAGGTATTATCAACCTTATCAGAACCTCACGCTGATCCTGCTTTGTATCCTAAACAACACCAGCACATCTCAATTTGTTTCCTGTTGAGTCGACGCCTACACCACTCGTCTTTGATGACATGTTTGTCGAAGAGCACTTATACCATGCTTAACAATCCCTCGACCGTTCTTTTACCGCAAGGCAAGAGTGGAAAAGGGTCAAGCGCTTGGCCTCTATGGGCTGCTCTTCATAGGAGTTAAAGTTTTATCACCCTTACATAAGTACCAACAGATAAGAAATAGAAAAGAGTGAACACAGACCGAACATTTGGTGTCTATGGGTCTGCCTGTGTAACTGTGGGCGCCGATAGGAGTTAACGCTTGCAGTGTCTGCTTTGCTCTCATTCTGTAGATAAAGCTCTTAAGTGTCAGACGAAAGATCCACGGAAAAGTGTCTTGGGCATTTTGGACCCTCAATCTTCGACCCGACCCCAGACTGAAGCAAATTCAAGCAGATCTTTGGGCGGAGGCGGGCACCATGCACCTACAGTTGTACAACATAAGATGCTTGTTCGTATTTCGTATGTATACATACATGCGTCTTCCTTGCTCGCTCTCCTAATTAAGCCGTGATAAGACAATCTGGAAGGCAGACACTGCGCACCTGTCGCAGCGGCAGCTGCGGCTCTACGTTGGATCCAGTCTTCAGCGCCACACAAACCTTGCATGTTGCACAATTAGGCTATCGGTCCAGGACGGCATGCAAGTCGCGACATTCCCTGAGAAGCGAGCGGCTGCCAACAGCCTTCTTTGCGATTCTGCGGTATTGCAATCCTGAACATCGAAGCGGGTGCTTGACAAGACGTTGGACTCACGGTTGCCAAGCGGTGCGGCACCTCCTTGGGCAGGCTGGCATAGTACCGATCCAGCAACAAGGCCTGGTCTGTTCAGCTTCAGCATAAGACCGGCTTCGGGAACTCATCACCCTGAGGTGTGGGCTGTATCGAAAAGCAACGTATCCGGAAAGCTCATAACCTCGAATGCCTGCTATGATCAAGCCAGGCTTGGCAACAGCAGCACAAAGGACTTCCAACCCGAACCTGCGCCATCCAGGTCAAAGTTTCTTGTCGGTCTGCTTGCGGCAAGCCTTGTCTACTTTGCTATCCGTTGCAAGGCACATGAAGCTGTGAGTTCTTTGTTCCACCTCATTGTGTTTTGAAAGTTGAAAAAACGGCCTTCATAAACTTTATGACCTCGGTATTGATGGACAGGGATGGGACACTCTGCTTTCTTCCGGCGGACCATGATCCGGGGCTTTCCTTCTTTCAGGTTTCGGGCAAACACGTGCCCAACCCCGCTTCGCAAGTGAAAGTGGGGTCGGCTGCGGACTTTTTCCAGCTCTCGCGTATGGGGAAAACGTTGCGTCAGGAACCCCAAAAAATGATCAGACGAGTACTCTAATTAGTTGTCAAGCCAGTGCTTCCACCGAAGGATAAACAGCTGCTCTTCGGACGTCGACATGACAGAACACATTGCACACTGCCCACGACTCTATGCCCCTTTGACACTCTTCACGGGCTCGCTTTCTCTTTCTACCCTTACTCTCAGGTTTGGGGGAAGATTAAACTCACCACATTGAACGGCACGCCTGTTTCTGAGTTTTGCACGAGGTTCCGGAAAAACGCGACAGAGAGAAGTGCATCCGCTGCCAAGTGAAGTTTTAGAAAAGCATTCGATCCATCCATATCACGATGGTTCATGTTCAACTCTCGGAATCCCAGACGAAGCCCCCAGCGCGGGCTCTGACAAGCGAACTCCCATATCTATCTCAGAATCTCTCTCCCCAGGCCTCATCCTAAAGGCAATACAGGTTCTGCGTGCCCTCTCGCAGCTTGTTCTGCGTCGCAACTTTTCAGGCACCGGATTGTACCCCAACACAACATGGCAAACACAGACGTAACGCTGTGCTACATCTGGTGAACAGTGTACCGTTGCCTTACTTCCTGCATAAACGCCCCCCCGTGTCTGCATGCCAAATCTGCATGCCAAATCGTGTGGGGTAGATATTGTCACGACATGAGAGCTACCATGCAATCTGTTTCTCTCCTTCTTCATTGGGCATAAGGGACTCCGTCTCTCTTTCTTTCGCCAAGTCTGTGGTGGGACTCCCCCTCTTTCTCTCTCTTCTTTCGCCAGACAAGGGGAAGCTCCCCTTGCCCGCGCACGTTAGCGCCCCCGAATGTTGCGGAGCGATTGGTGTTATTTGCGCACAACACCAAGGGTACTGTCTCTGCCTTCCAAACCGCAAACACGAGGTGTAGGAGCAACCAGAATCATGGACACTGTAGCAATAACACATCACGCTGGCAGAGATCTGGCACTGGGGTTTTCCCCACCTCGGTGGCAAGACACGTTGCACTCTGGTTCTGACGGGCGCATCTATCAGGAAGAGGTTCTGCTGAAACGAAAAAAAGGTTATCAACGAAACAGACTCCAACAAACATCTAGGACGTGTGAGTTGCATGCCCGCCGGAATCAAATCGAGCACTGAGGTTGGCTTCCGTCCAAGCCACGTTTGTTAAGTTATCCCTCAGCAACCTCCAAAGAACTCCAAGCCAGACCTGAACCTAGTGAAGACAAGTGAACATGAACGGAACGTCAAAAGGGAAATGTCGGGAAGAAAACCCCGGCCAGTTAAACAAGCAGGCGTCCAAACAGAAAAGTCTTGTGAGCCAAAAGCCCCTTTGGTGAGTACTGAAACAGTTTCAGGGTGCCCCTGCGGGGCAATCGGATCGATTTGGAGTGGCTCAGCGGCCCGTCTTATTGCACATGCCGAGGCGGAAGCTCAAGGCAATTCGCAAAGGAGGGAGTCGCGGGAAACGCATCAAGTATTCCCTGAAGGAGACGGCAGGAACATAGTCCGCTCAGCATAAAGGAAGGTAAAAGGACTTCCAAACAGGGATTGGCAGAACATGACTTTCCCCGCAACCAGAAGCATTGGCATTAAGCCATGCATGTTAATTATCCCCAGTACTCACTAAGCCTGGAGGCACACGGCTAGCATCGGGTATCATGTTTCTGCAACACCGCTCTCCGTTCCGTCCAGTGGCAATGAAGGTTGGGATCGCTGCGGCCTAACTTGCAAACGGCTCTTCGAGGCAGGACTGCTTGATCTCCCCCGCGGGGCTGACTTGGGAGGTCAGGACGCCGTACTCCCCGGCTGACGTAGTTGGTATGTTCTGGCCCTGCAGGTACCGAAAGGATGGCTCAGGACCCTGGCTTAGCTTACGTTCCCCCGAAGTGCTGGGGGATCGGCGGTGAGGTCACAGTCCACCGCTTCCCCCCCCCCCCCGTCACCGCGATCGAGTGTTCGGACTGGTCGAACTCGCCGATGTCGATGAACGTCACACTACAACAGTCGTCCGCCCCATGGCGAAAGCAACTGTGTTGCCGCTTGATAAGGTAAGTGGTCGAAAAAGTCCTCCGCCCACCGCGTACACTCCTGC
>CAJNDV010001693.1:0-12526 GCA_905221635.1 Symbiodinium sp. CCMP2456
GTATCTGTGTCTGTGTCTGTGTCTGTCTGTGTGTGTGTGTGTCTGTGTCTGTGTGTCTGTCTGTCTGTCTGTCTGCCTGGCTGTCTGTCTGTCTGTCTGCCTGCCTGCCTGTCTGTCTGTCTGTGTTTGTGTGCGTGTGTGTGTTTGTGCGTGTCTGTGTCTGTGTGTCTGTGTGTCTGTGTGTCTGTGTGCCTGTGTGCCTGTGTGCCTGTGTGCCTGCCTGCCTGCCTGCCTGCCTGGATGTATGCATGTGTGAATATCTGTGTCTATGCCGTGTTATGCTATGTTGTGTTTTATGACGCTATGATTATGATATGTACGTATACATGCTTGTAAGGATGCTCACGTAGGGCACATGTCCACGCCTCGAAATCATCGAAATCTTCGTGCGCATGCACGTGTGGATGTAGCACATGAATGTGAGTAGTCGGAAGTGCATAGATGTTCCTGAAGCTTCGAGGGTGGTACATGACCGTCTCTAGTTGGTCCCTTTTTGAAGGAACTTGTGCTGTGATTTGGTCGCTGCTAAGTGTGCGACACGACAAGCTACAACTCCGAAGCCACGTCAGCACGGGTGTCTTTAGCATGCGTAGGCTGCGAATCCACCTCAAATACGGACTAATCTCGTCTGAAGCTGGCACTCCCTAGTTTGAAATTTGAAACCCCATGATGCCCCGGGCCCCGTACCCATGTCCTCGCCAGAACGCTGGTCCGCTTCTCCTCCAAAGCCTAGATGGCACGAGAGAGAGTCGTGGTAACACATATTGGGTCTTCATAAGTGGGGCAACAAATCTTCTGATCACCCTGAATGAACCCTCTCAGAGAGCGACTGCAAAGAGAAGGTGGAGGTTCTGGAGGTGGTCGTAGCCTCATTTTGTGACCCAGGATTCCCGACTACGCTTGGCGGTTCTTGGGGGTTACTTTCACATAACAATGCGGGTCGTTGCATGGGCACTGCTACAGTACTACTGCTACTACTAACTCATAAGAAGAAGAAATGATGATCATAAGTATTTTCTATTAGTATTATTATTAAGTGGCTATGTTGATTTTGATTCTTATCTGTACTATTGCTATTATTCCAACCCCTGGAAGTCTCAAGGCCTCAGGGCAGCGCCAAAGCGCTCGGTGTGGCGCCATCCCAGCTCTAACCATCGCAGCACCTGGCAGACATTCAGTATTTGGTTTACAACTTTCTTGTATGTTGGGAATCACATAATACTGATTTATGTGATTCCTTGTTCTTTTGCACTTCCTCCATATTATTGCATTTTATAGGTCTGTTAATCTTCACTGCTTCAACTGTATTTTCAGACTTCTTCATGCTACAACCGTAACCGTGACTGTTTAATTCCTGCAGTGTAGCACATGTCTCCACGTGTCTCACATTCTTTGTAATTGACTTTGCATATGATGATTGTGATGGCACTTTCGGGTTTTGGCAAGTTATACCAGCTCATATATTCTTGTGTGGACTTACATGTACGACACATACTCATGTTTTCACTTATAACTGTTTTCATTTTCAATGCATTTATGAACGCATAAATGATTTCTTCCTGCTCTTCCATTTCTGTTAAAAAAATATAATGCAAAAAGTTTTTCTTTCTTTGAATACTTTTGGTAGAGAATCAATTTAGAAGGAATATTGAACTTTTGATAAGTCAAAACTTAAATACGGTCTGTCCACACGCTCGACATAATGATAACTTTGACTGAAGTTCTGTTGTATTCTTTCTACGGTATGTACATATTTGCTCCAATCTCCGATCCTAGGAGACTTGCTGGCATGTTCGCCGCTGACCAAACACTGATGTAAGGCTGACGCTGTTTCAATGACTTCAGACTCGGAGTGGTGTCATCCAAGGGTATCTTCACCCTCGGAAGGATCTAAATTGAGCTATCCGGAGCTAATTCATAAGCACGCGCTCGGTCGGAAACAACTGAAGTTGATTGGTCCCTAAATCTTAAAATCCTAAATCCTCCACCCTAGACACTGAGCGCCCTACACCCACCCCAAACCCGAAACCCCCATATAGACCCTAAGCCATGGACAGAGAACATCTCCTCACGCGTTCTTACGCAGCCCGTAATAAGACAACACGACATGGTACTGTACACTCAGGCTTCAGCAACTCTTGGGCCTGCTAGTGGAAAATCTATGGATGTGGGACGTGCCCGTGAGGCAAAGCCTCAGTGCCCGTGGTAGTAGTCATGGTGGGTCACCTCTTCAACCTGGCAGTCATGGCTCTCGTACATGTCAGGAGTGTCACCATCGCCGTTCTCGTACATGTCAGGGGTGCCGCCATCGCCATACCACTGACCCTGACAGCTCTGGTGCGTTCCATCGTCAAGGGTGTAGTCATATGACTGACCCTGAAAGCTCGGGCACATGCCATGGTAATGGCTCTGGTGCATGCCAGAGCAGGAGCCAGGAAGCGAGATGGGGTGCTGACCCTGAAAGCTCGGGTACATGCCATGGTGATGGCTCTGGTGCATGCCAGAGCAGGAGCCAGGAAGGGAGATGGGGTGCTGACTCGGGTACATGCCATGGTGATGGCTCTGGTGCATGCCAGAGCAGGAGCCAGGAAGGGGGTGTAGGTGGTGCGGGGGCCCGGGCGGGTCGAGGAGGGGTGGGGCACGCGCATGGTGGTGGCCATCGTGCTGGCGGTGATGCAAGTAATCCCGACGGTCGCTCTGATGGGACATGTTCTCATCCTTTCCACCATCGTGTGCATGAGAGCCCGACCCATCCAGGTCATCCTCGCTGTTGGAAACATCATAGTCGTGGGTATCCTGCGTCAGGTCCTGCACCAAGTCAAACAATGCTTGCCGGCCCAAATTCTTGGCATAATTCCTTACGGCTTTCAAGAAATGCTCCTTCGCCTTTGGTGCAGCCTTGTTCAAGGCATGCTCCAACTTCTCCCATCCGGCTTTGTCTTTGGAGTATTCCAACAACGCCGTTCGCACCTTCTTGTCTTCAAGGATCGCGCCCAGACCTGCCTTCCAAACATCTTTGACACCAATTGTTTAAGGATATTCTTGAAGAACCAGTCAGCCAATTTTTTTTGAACCATCCTGATGAGTTTGTCGAGTTTCTTATCTTTTTCCTTGCCGACCGTTTCATTGGCCCAGGCATTGTAGTGCTTCTGGATCTTTGTAAGTTCCTTTCCCTTCTTTCTCAAAGTCTTGCCAACGTCCTGGATCCTGTCATTGACCCAGCTCTGGACTCCCCCAACAGCCTCCTCATCAGTGATTCCAGAGCAAGTACAGATGGCAGCGAGGAACATACCACTAACCCACAAGAGTAGAACAAGGCACGAACTCAGGGTCAAGCAAAATGCTGCCGGGGATATCAGCTTGCAATCATGCTCAGTCCCGACAACAATGCAGTCACGCGCACACACACACACACATAAAACAAACCTCACGCATCTTTAGCAGATGATGCTCTACCATGTTCGCAGCTGCAGTCTGTCCTCTTGACTGCCAGTTGTCAATGCAGTCGTTGCTGTTCTTGTAGATGCGAGTGCTCGGGATGTCTATCTCATCCCGTACACAGGTACCTGAATGACTGTGCCTGAGCGTTTGCCTCTTGGGGGGCTGAGATTCGACATGACAGGATGATAGCACCAGCCATAGGGGTAGAGAACACTTTGTCAGACAGGTGGCCTTAGTGGCCTGTATTGGAAAATGAGTATTGGTTGAGACTTCTAGTGGAAGTGGAATTGCGGCGAAGTATTGAGATGCAGTAGTTGTTGGTAGGGTGTGGTACTATTAGGCCAATAATGGGCAAGGGTTCTGCACGTTATACTACAGCATTTCAGAAGCTAAGTTACAACCTTTGAAAGTCGACCTATTGAAATCTATGAGAGAACCTTTGCCCACTTTGGGATGATAATACCACCTTAGGAATATGGATGGGGTAATCGGATATTCCTGTACTGGTCTTTGTAATGGGGTAGTAGCGGTGATATAGTTGGTGATGTAGGGGAGAGTATAGGAATAATCCTCTTATATGGATGAGGTAATTGGTTATTACTATACTGGTATTGGTAACGGGGAGGAAGCTGGCAGTCACTTGCATTCCAGAACCCTCTGTGCCATGCCACTTGCTATCGCCAGTCTGAGCATCTACTTGCATGCAGCATTTGGAGAGGTGCGGCGCGTGATGTTTTGAGAGTCTGCTGCTTCGGTGACAGTCAGAGCCTCAGCTTGCACTTTCTTGGCAAGCATTTCGCTTGTTCAGTGAGTTCAGGACCCAAGAAACCAAGAACAGTGACTTGCACAGTGACTCTATGGTGTCCTAACACTACTTCTTCTCCGACTCTGTGGCCTACGTGCAAGCCCGACGCACTGCGACCCAGTTTGGGTGTAAGCTGGAACCTCATCAGAGTCGGGGCATCCTATACGGCACTGCCTCTGTTCAAACACCTCTTGGCCTCTGTCTTATGCAAGCAAGGGGGCCACAGCTATGTTTCAGGAGTGTGAACTCTGTCCAGACAACCCCTGGGCAATCAGCGACAAGGCGAAGGATAACTTCCTGGCATACTTAGGATGCACTCAGTGGTTGTCAGGGAGAAACATGAGAGTCTACAAGTACATCTTCTGCTGTCCTGGCACTCCCATGTTCATTGGGACCACTTCACACTTCCCGAACATCACTTGAAAGGCCTCCCTACCCCGTTTTTGGAGCCTGGTTCTCCAGCTTGCAGAGAGACAATGCGGCGACACGTTGTGAAACGAGCCAAGCCCAGCACATGCCAGGTCGAATGAGGCTGGATGAATGCGGGAGCCTCATAACATGAGTATAGAGCCTATGTATATATATATATATATATCCTATCTATCTATCTATCTATCTATCTAGAATCTATCAATTATCGATCTATCTACATATACACAGCTAGATAGTACGATCCAAGTGCCCCTTACACGAGGAAACCACCATGTAAAAATTTCGGCTTCCTCACAGGTGGACCTCCGCACGAGAGTATCGAGACTCGTCTCAGGAGGTTCCTGGCAGCGTGCCACTTCCAGTCAGAGCTACGAGTACGAAGCCCTTGGATTAAACTTGGCCAAGAAAGCCTTGTTCTAGAATACTCCGAACACTCTGAACTCTTGTCGCACCCAGGCTCTAGAAGGAACATGCAGATAGTTCCAGGCGAGCAAGCAACCTCTTCTGGTGACCTACGCCCCAACATTTGAGCCCGCCTCGCTCCAGAACTATTTCTGGGTCGTCTCCTGGATCAGTGGTCTTCTCCTCCTCCTTCCTCCTGGCATCAGCTCGGGCACCACCACTGTCTCGGGCACGTTTTTCGCTTCTGAAATGCCGAATCTACATCGCTGAAATGCATAGATACATAAACACACACACACATATACATGTACACTATATAAAATTACACTTGCACGTACATGCTACCACATATATTCATACATGCAGATGCAGATACGGATATAGATACAAATTAAAAATTATGGGTGTGTGTGTACATTAAGACAGTATATACCTCTTTGCCCACTTCGAGCGGAATGCGCGGATTGAAGCGGGCTGGGCGACTCTTCTCACCAGGTCGGGAATTGTAGACTTCTGGCTGAAATCCCCTCTTGAAGGGTTTATAGATATATATATATATATGTTAATATACATATATATATATATGTTATTATATATATATGTATAATATATATATATATAGTGACTTCTGGCTGAAATCCCATTTTGAAGGGTTTGGCGAGGACACGGTTTCACGGCTGCAGTGGACACCTTTGGACTGGGGACTTCCCCGCTGCTTCCACGATGCCGGTGTTTCTGAGTGGTTCTGGTTACAAAGGTCTGATGAAAAGCTGTTTCCACATTGCAAGCTGAACATGTGCAAGAATTTAGACGACGGTTCCGGCAAGTCAGCCGAAAATCCCCAACGCCAGAGCCTGGGCTGCATAAGCTGGCACAAGGACGAATAATTATACTTGCAGCATTGCTCGGAAGACATGTCGGTAGTTGGTAACACGAGTTCAGATACCCCAAGCGTTGCCAGGTTGGCTCAAATATTGTGCCTTCGGGCTGACATGTATATATAAATATACATACAAATATGTTTATGTACATATATTTATATTATATGTACATATATGTACACACACACACATATATATATATATATACATGTACTCTACACTCATTCATGCTTGTACTAAAGCCGAAAAGGTTATACGTGTAATTACGTGTACACGGCCGACACCTGTTCATCTCCTCGATCTCCCTCCACACCTGCATCAACACGCACCATGCTCCAAAGCTAAGGTCACACAGCCGACTGTCCCGAAAAAGAACTGCTCGGGACCCAGGGAGTGATCGGGCGACGAGCTCAATCTGAGTGCACAAATCTGTCTGTGTCATGAGAAGAACGACTGTAATGATGCAGCCCCTCAAAGAATATGGACATGCTACCATCACGTTGCAGGTACTAGTGGTCCCACCATCCCCCACGTAATACCGGACTGAAGGGCGCCTGCTCTTTCCACCATCGCGTGGACTGTGCCTCCCCAAGCGATCGGTCTAAGGTTTGCGGGTTTAGGGTTTTCCCGTTTCGGCGCTCACACTCGGACAATCCAGGCGAAGCATATGGTTCGAGTCTGCAGTTTTCCCGTTTAGGGTTTTTGTAGTGGTGCGAGTTAACGGTGCGAGGGATGCGCGGCCAACCCTAAACCGCAAACACTTCTTGCACAAAGATGAGGCCTGTCTCCACTTGGTCAAAGTCACCTGCACCACTGCAGGGGTGGCCGTTGCAAAGCGTCCCTAAACCTGCACATCTCAGGAACTGCAGCATGTACCTCTTCTCGTCCATATTTTTTGCATCAGATCATAACATGTCACAATCTAGTCTTTTACATTTCTATTGAAATCTAGCATGAGAACACATGATGATACAAACGATACGTGAGGCATAGTACTAGTATCCGAAAATGTACCTTCATAAAGCATGTTGTCATATAGGTTACAATTCTTTCATATAATATCATATCTAACATAGTATCATGTCATATCATATGCCATATAGACTATAAATATATGATATGTCCAGAGTGGCCGATGCAAATCCGAACTGCCGCCTCCTGCTGGCCACTCCGAGGGTCATCCCATGTCGTGGTCTGGTTCTCATGGTTCTTGAAGTACATCCTGGCGAATATATATTGTTGAGGCGGGTTTAGGGATCAGGGTTCAGGAGCATTTTCCCCCTCGCATCGGTGAGATCTATGCCGACAAGCGGTTCAGGAGTTTCGACTCACACACTCGCAACTGCAGGCAATAAGTGTCCGAGCTCAAGAGTTCAGGCTTTAGGGCTTCAGGGTTTAGGGTTTTAGGGTTGTAAGGACTCCTAAGGTTGGGATTACCCCACCTACTCGTACCTTCATCCCAGCCCTGGAGCCCCTTGAGTATAGAAGGCTTGTTTTGGCTCCCACATGGCAGAGCGTAATATCGGGACTCCTATTTAAGGGCACGTTGTTCAAGGGCCTCTAAGCATTCTGCTACAGAGGCTTAAGATAACATAGGGGGCGGCACCGGATAGTATAATGATATAGTAGGAAACGCCAAGGAATAAAATAGCTGGCTTTTTCAAAACTCTCCCTCGAGTTGCTAAAGAGTGGCTCGGAGAGGAATCCTGGCCGCAACCTGCTGGCCGCGACTGAGGGAACTCTTACAGGGCTGGGGGTGACATCGTATGTCAAGAGACGGATTTGACGTGTCGCGGTCGGGTGCGGTAAGACTTACCGTCCCTTGCATTCCAGCTGGTTGACCTGGCGCTGTCATCCAGGGCAGCATCGAAGTTGTCTGGCAAACCTCGTGGATCCTCCGCATAGTGAGGGCGCTACTAGTAACGTAACGATAACACGAGACTGCTCGACTACGGTAGGCGACAGCAGGCTGCAGTCTTCAAAAAGATAGCAGTTGCGGCTACCAGAATCCGGCGAGCTGATCCTTGCAACCCAAGCTTCCGACCACGATACCAAACCCCAACCCAACATTGCCCGACTTGCCGAAAGGTGTCAAACCAATGCTGAGGCGTGGTCGATGAGGGTCGTGCGCATGGCCGGGAGGTAGGCGAAGTAGATCTCGCCATCCTTTGAAAGGCGCATGTCCTTGGCCCGCTCCGAAAGCTGCTGGATAGCGTTCTGTGGTTGGCCGTGTTTGTGCGAGGGCTGCACTGTGATTTGATGATCAGCCTCTCGATAGTCTGAACTCAACGCAGAAAGCTGTTTACCTTGCTCTGCTGTAGCAGGGCTCTCTAACATTCCACGTGCTCCTCGTGCGGTCGGCGCGGGAGCTCGGGTGTTGCGGATCTTCCGAATGAAAGTCTCCGAGCCCAGATCTCGAAGTTCTGCAGCACTTTACTGTTAAGAGTTCTTCCGAAGACACCGAAGAAGGTATTTCCCCAGAACTCCATAGCTTCAATAACCCAGACGGATCCATCGAAACCTTCCCAAGAAGTCTAAGGCTCCTGGCCCAGCCCACGGGGCAGCTACGCGGATCCACGTAAGTGGTCTTCCGAGTTTTGTGGTACTGGAAATAGACCTGCCAAATTGATACAGGTGAGAAGTGAAGAAGAGAGTTTTACGCTGGCAGGCGGGCTTGGGAAGGTTTCGTTGCAGACTTAGAGCGCTTCAAGCCTTGAGGGGGGAAGTTGCTTCTGTGATCTCGGGTGCGGTGATTGATCTGAGGAACCCCGAACAGGCACGTCCAAGTACGCCTCATGCGATGCTACTAGCAATTAAGTCTGTCGTCAAGATTTCCCCTGCAAATGGTGAGCCGTTTCGATACCCTTGCCACTGGTCTGGTGACTACTGCAGCGATTGCTGTAACTGGCTACCATATGCTGTTTCTGATGCTTGGCACTACTACTGCACAACTATTTTTGCCATGCATACTTCTGCCGCTGCCAATACGACTGCTGCCACGACTACTACCACCAGTTGTACTCTATCTGATACAGCAAGCAACACGGTTCTCAGAGATTCTCGATGGGAAACATGTACTAGTTACTAGCTGTGCTATGTCGCCATGCTGTCGAAGCCCAAACCGTTCTTCGGCCAGCGGCAAACCTTAAAAGTAGGGGTCCAACGTAGCTATGGCTAGGTATGTTTCAGAGAGTAGAAACTTTCCACTGTAGGCTAGTACTTCGAGCACTATAAGGGAAAGTCCTTCTCGCACAGGCCTTGCCACTTCCTGAGTCAACGCGCTGGTCCCAGCTGTCTGGCAAGAACCTGCTGTTTCTCTCCGGCAGGCTGAGATGCGGCCGGCTGGTGTAGCTGCAGGGAAACATGTGGCCAAAGAGTGCCCTTCGAGCCATGCTAGCTGATGCTAGAAATATGCACCCAGAGAACCAGGAGCACACAGAAACCAGCGAGCCTTGGGTCTTTCCAGGTTGTGCGCTTCGACCTTGCGAACATGAAGTCTCCAGTCTCAACGCTCACTCTCGGCTTACATGTTGCGCAGGGTGTTCATGATTGTGAATGACCAGTGGGGCGCGAGGGTTTTAAGTCACGCTTATGACAGACAACAGCCTCGTAGCCGAAACTTCCGTCCAACATCGCACAGAGACTTCACTCACTTGAGCGCGCCTGGGGTCGAGGAAGTACATCCGTCCAGGCCTCGGGAAACACAGTCGAAGGTCCAGGCTTCTTTGCTTGTTGGAATATTTCCACGTAGTGACTTACTGCGACCAGGTCTCGGGAAGATTTTCACAGCCTACAAGTACCAAATGGTGCCGCCCCACATTGTATGGTCTGAAAGCGAGCGTGGGATCTGTGTAAAAGCCTCCGATTTCGGGCTGCCTGATGTCACGGCAACGTCTCAAAATAGCCAAGAAACACAGGAATGGCCGGCCTGGAATTAAACCCCTGCAGCTCGTGCCGTGTCGGGATCTCGATATCATTGCACCATCACAACAGTGCTAACAGTCACAGAAGCAGATCAGAATAATGCTTCCATTCTCGTGACAGTTATATCATCCGTTGAAAACATCCGCTTTGGGAGAAGGAGGGCAAGAACGCAGAACAAACCCGTCCACAAACACAGGAGAAGGTATTTCTTCCTGTAGGCGCCGCTGCACCACATGTTATGTGTGTGTGTGTGGTAAGATCCCGCCGAGGATATGGAGTCTAGGTTTGAGGCCGGCAGCCGAAATCAAGACGAAATCCATAATAGAACTTGCAATGGCTCCAGAACCAAATTTGCAATGAGGATCCCGAGTAAAAGGTGGTGCAGCTGACTCATGCAAGTGGCACCAGTGAAACAAGCCAAGTAAGAATCTTGACCTGCTTTTGAGGGATTTGTCCATGTTGTGTCCCGTGTTCCTCTCGCAACTCCTGAATGCTCGCCCTCTCTAGTAACTCTAGTACCATGCCAGGGGTGAAATCCACGTTGCAGTAGCCGATCTGCGCAGACCAAACATTCATCGGCCTCCCATAGTAGGTGGTAACCCCCCGCTGGACTGGTCGACATGGGACTTTCAGAGACGAGGACCCCTGGCTCCGACCCAAAGTAGTAGCTTCCTTCCTGTTTCACACGCCAGGAGATCCCCAATACAGAAACCCGCGCATCATCTAGGTGGGTCATTAAAAAACAGGGCTTTTGTCTTGGATTTGGGGTAAGATCTAGAACAACCAAAAGGCGTTCTGAGGGGAAGGGCCTTTCATAACTAACTCGAATACATTGAGTAGGGCTAAGGGGTATAGTATAGCATGGTAACATTATCATTAGGAACCCAAATATTTTGGCTTCTACATTAGTCATTTTATTCCGAACCCTTTGTTTATCCTCGGGCCGGGGCCGGTCGCCCCCACCCCGTACACGCCGCTTCTCCCACGGTGGGGGCAAGTCGACCTTCTCGATGGCCTGACTTGTTTCAGGTCCTGTTTAGGGTTAGGGCCTTTGGGGTTAGCTTCTGGCAACCCAAGAGAAGTATAGTTGACAGTATGGAAACGGAGGTGGCGGATTCCGCAGAAGTTGGCAGAAGGAAGCTGCAAGTTAAGAGCACCACCGACTTCATTCTCGAAACCTTGATCGGACTAACGTTACAGTGGGCGGTCCTATAAGCAGCACCATGCTTCACACGACAAGAGCTGAGAACACAGGAACTTAATTTAAGTCCATCTGTACAAGATCCCGTCCAAAGTCCGGCCCATCTACGAGAAGCTGATCTTCCTGCACACCAAGAGGGCCCAGCCGGTGGTGCCGATGAGTGGTTCTTTGCAAGTTGTTCCGATTCTGATCAGCGGCGGCTGAGAAAGGTTCCTCCGGCCACTCCTGCGAGTGATTCCTGTGGCTATTTCCGGTGCACCGCGGTGCCAAATCTGTTATGGGATTCTCGTCATAGCGATCTGAACAGCTGCTCTTCTGAAGCAACTTCGCATTCAAAGTCATGGGTTCAAACGCTCAACTGACAAGCGGCGTTGTTCCCTCTGCGACACGATGGTTTCGGGTTTAGGGTTTCTGAGACATCCAGTTTGGACCCCTCGGGGTTTCGGCGCGCTCACACTTGGAGACTCCAGGGGGCACGATGCCGGATAGTACATAGTGGAGCATGTAATTGACAACGAAAGCTTTCACCGGTGATGCATCCATCCCTGCTACGCGCACCTTTTCCAACTGCTTTCGCTTCGCTGGGGTGCGCTGCGACTCGGGCATCTCGAAGGTTTCAGTCGCATTTCATGCAGAAATTTTCTTTCGAGATTTGGAGGACCGACCGTTTCCCGGTCGGGTCTCGCAGAATGAAAGCAGAGGAACATGAAACTACCTAAAGAGGGTTAGGGTGGGTGAGAGAAGAAAATTTGATTCGAAGCTGATACCGAAATGGGCACGGAATATATCAAGTTCGAGGTAATCGACTCATGTACATCCACGGAGTCGATCGATGATTGATGAAAGCAATGAGCTGTCATTTCGCACACGCATGTGCTACACAACACATTCGGACGTGGACACGAACAGCAAGGTCCTTTTGCCATCCAAGCGCGTTGGGTATGGAAGGGTAGAGCAAGTAGACCAGGGAAGACTGTCCAAACTTGCATTTTGCTGTGTGATTCCACAAGCTCCACGACATCTGACATTTTGACCCTTATAGAACCCTAAGCGTAACTCTTACAGTAGCCATGACGGAAGCTTCTATCCTGAAAGTCGTATGGCAACCGTTATAGGAAACTTGGAGCAAAGCCTTGTCGTAACCCCGAAAGAAACCCTCGATTAAACCCTGAAAGGCACATCCACTGGCTTTCAGTGCGATTTTTCAGTGCGATTCGGGGCTTTCTCTCTGCAGAACAAAATGCGGCCTTTTTCTTGGAGGCAACTGCGTCCTGTGCGAACTTCTGAACTCACGCAGCGCACTGCCATCCCTAGAGTAGAATAATGCTAAAGCTACTAATACGGCAGCTGTTCAGCACTCAAGTGACAAAGCCGCCTGTTGAAAACAATGCTTCGCCCTGCTGAAGCGTCTGCAGAAGTGCCGACTCTGCAGACGAGTCC
>CAJNDV010001694.1:0-12702 GCA_905221635.1 Symbiodinium sp. CCMP2456
CAAACGGACACACACACACACACACACATGAGCTGAACCTCACCCCTCGGCTTGCTGTGCTGCCCTATGCTGTGTTGTGCCTGGCTGTGTGGCTGTGTGTTGTGTGTGTGTGTGTGCCTGGTCGGCTGCTGTGTGATGCTGTGTGATGCTGTGTGTGCCCGGTGGGCTGCTGTTGCGACCCGCTCTCACTGTCCCAGATCGTTCAGCTCCTGGTACCAGCCATGTCGCGAGTATGCGAAGTCCTCGTAAGTCCTCTTGTGGGACTCCATGTCATCGTCCTTCTTCTTGTCGTGGTCCGACTCCGTGACATCGTCCTGGTTCTTGTCGTGGTCCGACTCCATGTCATCGTCCTTCTTCTTGTCGTAGTCCGACTCCGTGTCATCGTCCTTCTTCTCAGCCAGAAGCCCAGTGTCACCGTCGCCCGGAACCCTTGTAACCATCTCGACTGTCACCGCCATGGCCTTAAACTCAGATCCATCACGTGTGGCTCCAATCGCTCCCTCCAACATGGTCTGCACTGTGTCCTGCGGATCGATCGTCATGAAGCACTGAAGCTCATTGTCCCATACCAGGCCGACTTCGTATTTCCCATGCATCACAAGCGGATACTTGTACCTGTCATCGTCCTTCTTCTTGTCGTCGTCCTTCTTCTTGTCATCGCACACAGCAGCGGCCCTGTCATCGGCCTTGTTCTTGTCGTCATCCTTCTTCCGGGCAGCCGGCTTCTTCATGCCTTTCCGGGCAGCCGGCTTCTTCATGCCTTTCATCGCCTTCATGGGCTTCATGGCCGCCCTGTTCGCCTTCATGGCCTTCATCGCCTTCATGGCCTTCGCAGCCTTCATTGCTTTCATGGCCTTCATGGCCTTCATGCTCTTCATCGGCATGCCCAGAAAATTCAGAAAAAGGATGCCACCATGTGCAGCACGAGGCGACAGAATGCTATGCAATGATGTGGAATGGCCTTGCTGGATGTGAGTGCCCCTGCGATCAAGTGGGCCATGTGACCTACGGACCCCACATGTTCACAGTTTGGGCTTCATGCTGATCATCCGAATCAAAAGCAAGCTTTCACCTGTTCGAACCACAGCGATGCAATCACAGCCGTGACCGATACCACTCAAGGCTGCTATAGCAATGGATCCTGCTCAACACGACTCTCCAGCACAGCACTACTGTCGCCACCTAAACAGCCACCTCGAAGCCCAAGACCCCCAAACCCGAGACACCCCAACTCCGTAATCCAGCCCGCCTTCGACTCATCTCGCTCGTCCCTGCCGCCTGGGTCCTGGCACGGTGGTTAGGGGCTGAGGGTTTGTGGGGGGCCCGACAAGCAGAGTCCAAGTGCAACGCCACCCGCCTCCGATGGTTGGTCGGGATGATTTGCTGCATCAGCCTGCGAAAGGAGAAGGCAGGCAAACACGAACCCAACGCAGGCAACCCGATGACTCCACTGTCGGCAGCTTACAGACGAGGCCTCCGCATCATCACGAAGGCCTTGCTCTGCCGACTCCTGGCCACAAAAAAAAAGAAAGAAGGCAACCACGGCAAGGAAAGGAGTCCTGCACCTCTGGCTCCGCTCGGTCTGTCGACTCCTGGCACAAAAGGCCGAAATGCAAAGCCGTCGTGCGATCCCTACCCGTCCTCGCCCGCAGGCGCCGCAGACTTGTCCAGCCATGAATTCAGCTCCTGACCAGGCACGGATTCAATAAGGAGACTGCACCAACTCCCGAACGTCCTTCTCCATGTCAGCAGACCAAGTCGAAGGCAATTCCACAGCATCGCCACCCAAGGCCAGCTCAGCACGCTGCTTTTCGCGAGCTTCCAAGGCCTGCAATCCCGCACTCCACTCCGAACCGCCCCTCACCCAATTTGAGAAGGAAAATCCAGAAGCTTCCCACTGCTTGCCTTCCCGAAACCTCTCTTACAGCCGCGACCCCTCCATGTCCCGTCGACGAAGATGCTTTTGTGCACCGAGTCCCGGATGCACGCCGAAATCCACATCCCAGATCTGCTGCTCCAGTATGGCATCTCCGTCTTGCGGTGGTAGCAACACCGCATAGAACATCGCTTCCTCAGCTCATGACCGCACCGTCCCGTATGAAAGCAACCGCTCTAATCGCTTGAATCTGCATCAACGGAAAGCACCCAAACTACAGTAAGAGAAGCAAGCGAGTGTCGCATGCGGCGGATGGCATTCGGGAGAACTCCCGCACAAGCAAGGCTGCTCCTCATCCCACCCGAAGCTCGAACGCTCCTGCACGAATCGCGAAGGCACTAGCACTCAACCGAACCCGTGCTGACAATGTCCTTGTAATCTATGGTGATCTCCTGCCCGGACGGAATGTCTGTCAGGGCAATGACCTCAGCTCAACCACTCGCAAGGTATAGCCGTGCAGTTTAATGCCCACCCAAAATCTACAATCCGTTCAATCTGGCGAGTCGCTGCTACACGTGGAATCAAGACAGGCTCGGGAGCACAATCCAGTTTCGCAGAGCTCAGCCACTCCACCATTGCAGAATTCGGCTTGCACGAGTGATTCACGAAGCGGGCCTTCCCGCCGCAAGCGCCTAGCTGGGGCACTGTCTCGAGTGCAGCCCATCCCTTCTCACAGCATGCCAGCCACGGCTCAAACCCTTCCCCGGACCTGCATCAAGTACAAAGTGAGGTGCACACCGCAGCGGAATGGAATAGCATCCCAGATCGCCCTCAGCCGCAACCTTCACCAATTCACCGGTGAACTCTGTCACGAAGGAGCCTAGCACATCGCAGACATCCAATTCATCGGGAAACCTACACCAGCCCCCAAAGCATTCTGCAACCCTGATGGCATGTGCGACCCCCGCCTGCAGCAATAGCCCGCTGAGCAAAAAGACCGTAGCCCTTGCCCCCGGATCTCAAGATGGAAAGCGGCGCACTGCTGCAGGTTGCATCCAAAGAAATCAAAGAGCGAACCAGAGTGCAGAAACACTGCTTCCCGCAAAGGCATTGCTGATCACTACCAGAAATCGCCGACCCAAGGCATCCCAGCAGCTTCTCAGGAATCACACTCTGCCGCAGAAGAAACTTCCACTGCACCCGTGGCTCAAACGGCTCATGTTGTTCTGATTCAGAATCCGACATGGCCAGGGAAAATCGATGCAGGAGTCCGACGGGCGTGCCTACAGCCCTGTATTGCAAATGTCTTGACATGCTTTCGACGCAAGAATCCCACGGAATCCGATGTATTGTAGCCGAGCTTTTTTAAATTATTTTGTAATTACAACCGAGCAGGACCTAGCGAAAGTCTTCCATGATTTCTAATCACTGTAACCCACGCATCATGTTTCTCTACCGTCATGACTGCCTGCCTGCGGTACATCAGGAACACTGCACATGCAAGAGCCCAAGAGACCCTGAAATAAAATCCTGTGGGCCCAACCCTCCCAATGGTCCTATAAGATTACGAGAATTTTGGCTTCAATCCACCCTGAAGACACCAACCGTCACCGAAATAAAATCCTGCAGACAGCCACACAACACCCAACATAAAATCCTGAGGGAAAAATATGGCAGAATAAAATTTTGGGCTTGAGCCGCCCGATTTTATATTGTCGCATCCGTCCCCTATCGTAGTGGTCGTCCTGCTGAATCGGACAGTCGTTCTGAAGTTTTTAAAAGCTCTCATGTTCCGGACTTGGGCTGGGCCTTGACTGGCCAAGAGGTGCTCTAATTCAGCCCACCAGCTGTCTCCAACGCCACCCTCTCGCTCAACCCCCTCGTGGCCCGGGCTCTGTTGGGTTCTTTGGCCAACGACACATCTTGTCGAGAACGTACTCTTCCCCACCTAAAGCTCAATCAGCTTCACGCGCCTAGATTGTAAAAGCTCTTTACTACGAGCACATCATCATAAAGAAGCACGTGTGTCCTTGCTTTGCCATGGTGATTCCATACAGCGGATTCTGCACATGGTATGAAAGCCTCAAAGGAAGTCTTGAACGATCTATGCATTACTGATGCGAGTACTGTGTAAGTGCGGATAGCCACCGCATCTCAGTGTCTCGTGGTGTCTCTATGCACTTTGGCATGCAGAAGCTCCGGTTTTGTCGCAGCAAGCTCCTCGCTGGACCTGCCCGAAACGAAGATCTCGTCCGATGCGCCGGTTGCAACTACCGAGGCCTCACCCCAAACGTAGCTGGCGCTGGAAGCATTCACTGGAGTCGGACCACCGTGAAACACCCAAACCTGGTTGCCGGCATTGTCCACTTTGAGAATATATCCGGTGTTACAACAGTACTCCCGACTGCAGCAACCTCACTTGAGACTTGCAGACTCGCGTCTACTCAGGTCAATCCAGGCATGTGCAGGCCAGGTTGCCAGCTGGCCATTCTTGGCCTGCCCAGGGACCACCGTCGTTCTCACCAACCACGACTGCATTGTCCTCAGATGCCGATTGGGCAGCACGCAACCGCCGACTCTTGCAGCGACATTGACGGGTCTCCACAAGCCCAACAACTCAAGGCACCACTTAGCCGCCTAGCCCCTGCAACAGGAACATCCATAGTTTTCACACTTATCAGTAGGACCTCTGAACAGCCTAAGTGCCCCCAGACCGTAGGAGACTGAAGCGTCAGGATAGCCACGAGTGCAGGCGTATATGGCTGGTTAAACGACTTCACGGGAAGTGGGCTTCCTGCTTGAGGTAGCATCTCAACAATGCCGGCTACGATTTCAGTCGAGCTTTTGCAGCCGGTCTCATCAGAGTCTCATCACTGAAGCTGCACTTGCGCACCTCTAACTCTCACATTTGGCAACGCCTGGCAACCCAAGCTGACGCGGAAGGCTCTTCACAGCACAGAAAACTGAGTCCACCACCGACGAGTCCAGCACCATATTGTAGACGTTATCGTTTCCGGCTGATCCTCCAAGATGCAAGCCGCAAGCCACTGTCAAAGCATGTGGTGACCGTCTCATATCTTACGCAAACAGGAGCCACGAACTGACAATGACGATGCTCCTTCCCAACCTCTTCGGCACAATCCTGTCACGACCTCCTCATGACTTTAATTCAAGGAGCACCCTGAGGCTCCCTGCAGCCACACATTGCACCCTAGAACGACTGGCCATCATACCTATACCATCATACCTATACCTTACTCCGCCGGTCGGTATTTCGAGACCACACCAAAAAGTCGCGAGGAAGCGAACAGTATGGGCCTGCTAGGACATTAACGACTTCGAGCGATTTGAATGCAAACATGAGCACGGGACTGTGGCTGGCGCACCATGTCCACCCGAAACCACGCAAAAATACGCACGCCACTGTGGCGGGAGCGCGATGGATCAAGTTCGAGACTGACAAGCCCCTTGATTGCAATTAGAATGAATGCGCCGTCCCCGGAGCCACAGCAGGACTGTGACTGGAAAGAACGCGATGGCGAAAAATGCCAACTGCAGTTTGCAGGAGCCTCCCATGTCCGTCGCGTTTCAATCCTCGTAACGCACATCGCTTCTTGGAGCGGAAGGCAAGGGGGATGTCGAGAGGATGCATACAAGGATGTCCTGAAGGGACGTTGGACAAGGAGCTCGCAAGAGGATGCTGACAGAGAAGGTTGTCCGTGGGTCTCGCGAGAAACTTGTGAAGACTTCGCGTAATCCCTGCAGAAGAAGTCTTACAGGAGGTCGTAAAAGATGTCCCAAGAGGACGTCCTGACAGAAGTTGTGAGAGGGTCCTGAAGAAGTCAGGCAAGAAATCCTTCTGCGAACCAGGTCGTGGGAAGAGGTCGGCAATCGTGAGAAGACATCGCGAGACTTCGTGAGATCGGGCGTAAGAGGAGGGCACGAAGACGTGCCAAAGAAGTTGTGAGTGGTCCTGAGCTTGAGCGGGTCCCGGAGGAGGTCCCGAGATGAGGAGGTCTTGACAGGAAGTCCCAAAAGAAGCCGTCATAAGAGGTTTCCGGTTGAGCGCCCTGCTGACGGGAAAACGATAAAGCCCTTCAGCCTCTAAAACCTTCTAAGAATTGTAAAAGTGCGACCATGACCTACAAGTCAGGTTCGGTGAACAAGACTGGATGGCCCTCAAGTCTCGACACGGCTCACCACCATGTTCCCGCAAAGCAACTCACATAAGTCATCTTCGTCCACGTGTCACATGACACATGGTTACCTCCTGGTGAGAACGAACCCAAACGCCTGTCTGCAAGGTCCACTTGAGAATGCCATCAGTGCTGTACTTCTGGATGAAGATCTGTGCGTCAGAGCTCGCACGACTCGGGCAAGACAGCTGGCTGAAGCGCGGGCAAGCAACGTCCATCCCACCAACACTGCTGAAGCCGGCGAAGGCTCCACTTCTGTGCCCCGCAATAATCAGATCGCCGGAAGAGTCCACCGAGACACCTGGCAAATACATTACGAAAATGTATTCCGGCCTGTTGGAAATGAGCGCAGCTCACAGCTTTCTAAACCGTCGCTTCTACACAGAATGCCTCACAAGCTCCCTGGCACCAATAGTGCACAGGCTCGTACAGAAACTTTGTCTCTTTGGTTCTCAAGGTGGCAGCCCTTGCCCGATTTAAGATGGATATTCAGCGATACTTTGGCACCATCAATGCCACGGCCCCCCAACCCCTAAACCACGAAGCCTCTACCGTTCCCGCCGCCGTTGAGTCCATCGACGGAGATCATCCATTGCCGAACTCCCTGGCTGTTGTATTTCACCTCGGCTGTTGCCAGGACAGCGAGCAAGGAATTTGCTGCACTGCATATCACGGGCCACAAGCAACCCGGTACATGAAGCTCGAGCAGGCAGTCGAACAAGAAAGGTGAACATCGGGCCCTGTTGTGGTTGCTGTTCTGACTACTTGAGGTGGAGAGTTGAGATCCTGCACTGAACGAAATACCAACTGCAAGGACCCGCAGCTGAGCACTCCACCAAGAAGGCATCCTGTGCTCCGCTGAGGCCACCCCCCCAACCGTATTCGCCGACTGTGTAAACGTTGTCACTCCTCGGGCGGGTGATGGACTTTCTCCTGTCACGTCTTGATTCTAGGAGCTTGCGAGATGGCGTGGCTCCCAACTCTTGCAACAGGCAGACCCAGAGAAGCCAGGCTGAACATGAAGCTTCAAGGCCCAAGCTCAAACCCAGTAACCCCAGACTCGCCAAACCCACAAGCCGAACCAGCCGGGAATAGCGAGGATTCGAATCCAGGGCCACGCCCCTGCATCTGTCGTGCAATCCACCTGGGCACTGCACACAAGCTTCACTGTCGAGCATCACTTCAGCTTCAGTTTCCTGCAAGTCCAAGAGTAGCGATCTAACGACATCCAACACAAGCGAAACACGTGCTTTTGCTGTTAGACTGCTATGCCGCCGCAGCACTAGTTACGCGCAGGCAAGTGCGACCGCTTCTGTGACCTAGGCCTACACCGTTGGAGTCCGTGGGGCCTCCGAACTGCTCATGTGCCAGGTACGTTCCAGAGCTGTCCAGAGCGACGAAGAGATAGTCCTTGGGGCCGGACGCCAAAAGCACCACAACTCTGTCCAAAGACTAACAGTCGATATCACCACTGAACACATGAATATATGACTTTGGGAAATGTACCGCAGGCAGCATCTTCGAACAGTCCTAAGATTCATTCCGAACCAGTTATGCTGCAGGATCGCCAGGGGACAGTATACCCGGCATGTGTGGAGTTGGGCCAGCCGGCTTCGTTTGGTTCCCCCCAATTATGTCCGCAGAGATAGAAATACCCGTTGGAACCAACCTGCCACAGTGTAAACATGAACACAGCACAAAACTACTCGAAGATACGACAGCAAGCTGCCAAACCGGCGACTGGGAAAGAGGTCCGGCACCCCGCACGATCCTAGCAGTCAGGCATCGCATGGAGGGCATGCCATGCCAACTGGTTTATGGTTGTGGGTCCAGGCTTTAGGACAAATCCGAAACGATGGAGAACGAGGAAATAGGTGAGCTCAACGCGACTGGTGGTCGGCAGAAGCTTGGGATGTCCCAGCCAACTTTCGTGGAACCATGGCCCCGTAGCCTTAGTCCAAACCACGTAGAACGTGTGCACCCCGAGCCTTTATGGAATGCAGATGGTCGTGCAGTGGCGACCCAACCCGGTAGAATCTGCTGTCAGCCGCCCACGCCACTGCAAGAAGGTGCAGCAGAAACAAGGCTGTGGCCGGCATTGCGAAGACCTGTGAAATACAATGCCAGAATCTCTGGAAAAACTTGGGCCACAGATGCAATCATGATAGTTTCTTGGAAGACTGCTTTATTGACTGTCTGCCCTTGTTGTTTTCTTCGCCCAGCTAAACGTGAACCCTTAATCACTAACTCCCAAACCCTACCTAAGCCGAACCTTAAACCCCTTGACCTTCAGCCCCTGAACCACACCCCCAAAGCTCAAAAGAAGCCGAAACCCCAACCGCCGTCATTGCAGGGCTCCGAGGCGGCGAAGCATCAACCAAGCCCGCAACTCTAGCGTCGACACGGTCAACCCCTCCTCGCTCTTCGTAAGCTTTCTCGACTACTTCTACAGCAACTTTCGGAGAAGGTGCAGCCCTCCAAGCCGACTTTGAATGCAGGAGTCGACGTGTGGCTACGCATACACCAACTCCGAAGCTTACCTCTCAAAGTGGAGGACCACCGAGGCAGAGGGAGAACTAGCTTGCAGAAGCTAGACACGGAGAGTGGCTCTCGATGCAAAAACGTGGCTGCTCAGAGTCGTTCTCCGCAGTCACGAGCGGCGACAACATTCAAACGCCGCAAACTCGAGCATCTTTTTCTTGTCACAGAAGGAGCGGCACATCCAGTTGCGCGATGATGCTTCTGCAACTCAGGAGGCCGTATCTGCCTTTTGTGTTGGCCTCTGGACCACAATCAAAATGCCCTTCTGAAATCCCTCAGCGCCTTCAGCATTGCCAAACTCCCAGATATTTGGAGCAGGAAGCTGGGCATGTCCAGAAGAGTCTGATTCTTCTCGGGTTGTCTGACCTTGTCCTGGTTCCTCTCGCGGCCATACCGACACTGGGCACTGCGCTGCAATGTACTCCAACTTGCCACAGCTACCCGTTTCACGGGAAACAAAAGGTCCTGCAGAAGATTGCACCTGATGGCATTTCCAACAGGTAGGTCCGAGACTCTCGCTTCGCTATGCGTGTACCCTACAGGAAACCAAAAAATGGTTCCAACACTTTCCGTAGATGTTGTTTGCTTGTGGGATAGAATCCCGAAAGCAACAGTCTGCCCGGGCGCAACTTCCCGAAGAGGCCGGTCTGTTCGATATACAAGCTCCTATACTGTTAACGGAACTGGTTCCGTCGTCGCAACGGCTCAGAAAACCGAACCCAATCACTTGGCCTTCTGGCTTCAGGATAAAGGTCTGAACGGATCCAATCCTCGGTGGGTTTGATTGTTTGATTCAGGAACCTTTTTGAGGGGCTGTGCGTCAAAGCCAAAGGGTGGAGCGTGTGGGATATTGGCAGGAATCATTTACCCGGAGTGTCCCGGGCTTACTAGTTTTAGTGGAGCTAGCATGTAGCATTGTAATGCAGGACAGCTCCCCTTCCGGAACTTCCGACCCAATTGCCAATTGGCCAAACCCAAGCCCCAAACAAGCACAGAACTTCTGAACCCCAAATCCCTAAATCCTGCAACGATCAAGGCCCAAACCCCGAACCCTCACGCTTTGAGGACGAGCGGCTTCGATGTTCGCATCTTGGGTTGAAGGGCTTTAGTCCGGCGATGCCAGAGTTTAAAGACCTTTGCTTCTTCTCTAACATGTATAAGGACGCTTGAGGGCTGTACAGGGTAGTATACGGCTCCATCCGGTGTAGGTGTGATGGCTTAGGGTGAATCAAAGGTTTGCAGATTTGGGGGTTTAGGGCTTTGGGTTTTGGGCTGGACTTCGAGTTCATGGCTTCAGGTTCAAGAGTCGGGTTTGTGGAAGGGTTCTCTGTTGGGGCCCCCCTGTCCTCACACGGGCTGAGAGGCCTGCAGGCGAGCAGAGAGTTTGAGTTCAAGGTTTAGGGCCTTTTAGGGTTTGCGGCTAAGGAATGGGAACCCTCACGAACCTGTATGACGCAACCCTAAACCCCAAACCGATCACAGACAGGCTACGCTTCTCTTGACTTCTTCAATGCTTGTTGGGCTCCTGGAGGGGTTCTTCGACTCTTCATTTGAACAAAGGGCTGAAAGGGGGTCGGGGGAGTTGAGGTTCAAGGGTTTCGGGTTTAGGGGTTTAGGGGTTGAGGGTTTCAGGGGCGTAGGAGAGGTTCAAAAGGGTCGAGAGTTTGGGTTCAGGGTTTAGGGTTGAGCTTTCAAAGGATTGAGGGGTCTGGGCGTCGAGGATTGAGGTTGAGGCTTCAGGGTTTGGGAGTCAGGTTTCAGGGTTTGGGAGTTGAGATTCAAAGGGGTTTAGGATTGAGGCTCCAGGGCTTTATCTTACAACCCGAAACCAAAGCCGGAACCCTGGCCTTTTGGTGACCCCCAACACAGTCCCGCACTCCTGATGGGGTTTGGCCGCAACCCGCCGCTCCGACGACAACAACGCCATGGGTCTGGGATCCTTCATAATGATTTTCAGTCCCCTAACCCCTAAACCCTAAACTTGCTGTGCAGCTGCTGCCTCAAAGAGGGTCCGGGCCGGCTTGGGGTGCCATTGTTTAGAGTTTAAGGTTCAGGGTTTAGTTTTAGGGCTTCAGGCTACAGTTTTGGGGACTCCAACCCTGATATGGGAGGTTCTCTGAGTTGGGTCCCTTTTCGGGAACTACGCACAAGCCCCAATTCCGGATCCTTGAACCGAAACCCCGCTTTGGAGTTAAACCCCTGCCAGCCCAAACCAAACCCTTTATCCCATACCCTGAACGAATGCAAAAACCAAAAAGGCATCCTTCCGGACACGGATAGGTGTGCGCACAGATAGGAACGGCATGAAGTAGTTGGCGAACTCCGCCTTGCTGAGACAGGTGCAGATGTCACAGTTCTAACGTCTTGGACCTTCAGGGTCAGGACAACGAATGCCTCTAAACTAGGCTTCCGACAGATGCCTCTCATCAAGTCACTCTCCACACTGCACCTACTTCTGAGTACCTCTCATCAGGGACTGCCTCAGCACCTCCGTGGTGCCAGCACCGGCACTGATGCCGTATCATAGACTGTGACCACGCCTCAGGGCACCCGACAGGACTCAATGGCTTTATAGGCCGTTCGCGCCCGAGCTTTGTTCTGCAAATCTCTCTCCCAGAGAGGAAACGAGCAGCGTGTATAGGGTTAAGGGTTGAGGGTGTCGGGCTTATGTGAACAAAAACAATGAAACACAGTAGAAAAGAAGTCAGCTAACTGTCAAGAAACAGCTCAAAAGCGCGATCCTACAGAGGCAAACGAAGAGTGAGCCCCTAAACCCTAAACCACAAACCCCCTAGACCTTAAACCCTAATCCCCATACTCTAAACCCTGCCCTGCACCCTATAATCCTTAAACCCTAAACCTTGAACCCCAAACCCTAATCCCTCTACGCGAAATCCGACAATCCCTAAACTTCTACACCCTCAACTCCTCAATCCTGAGCCCTGATCCCTCTACCCTAAACCCTGTATTCTGGAGTTATCACTGCCTTGGTACTGACATACACTTTCTGGACCCGGGACCGTCTTTGTGAGACGACAGGCGAGAAAACGCACCGTGGCATGGGGGACAAAATGACCGAAGGTGTGTTCTTTGGAAACTTCCTGGCAGAGGCCAATTTGGCCCAGACCCTTTCCCTAAACCCTAAATCCCTCTACCCTAAACCCTATAATCCTTAAACCCTAAACCCCTCAACCCTAAACCCTAATCCCTCTACCCTAAGCCCTATAATCCCTAAACCCTAACACCCTGCAAACCCCAAGACCCTAGCCGCTTCAGGGCAGCGCGCCTCCTCGACGATCCGAGGCATTCGGGCCATCGGGCTTCAGGAGAGAGGACTGCTTCAGGGTTTATAGGGTTTAGGGTTTTGAGTTTAGGGTTTAGGGCTTAAGGAATTGTGTTTAGGGTTTAAGGTGTTGAGTTTAGGGGTTAGGGTTTAGGGTTGCATTTGTATTTTGAGCTCCTTTTCTAATGCCTGCCAGCCTTGATCTCAGAACGACATCCCACTGCTTTAGAGTTTAGGGTTTGGGGTGTAGGGATTTGAGATTAAGGCTTCAAGGTTTTGGGATGATTTAGGGTTTAGGGTTCACCTCTTTGGCTTTAGCGTGCCGGGATTTTCCGGTTTGATCCCTGACAAGCTTCTCAATATTTTATTGGAAGGTTTCTGTAGAAGACTTGGTGGCCAAGGCGAAGCGGATCATAAACCCCCACGGAAACTTCCATAGGGGCCTTCCTGGTTAGAATAGGGTTTTCGGTTTTGGGTGTACACTATGATTAAAGGGGGACTATATGAGGATAGCACTACCAGACTACCAATTCTTACGACCCCTGTATTTTGTGTGCTTGCATGTGGGTCTAAGTGCTTCGAGTAAAGCTTAGAGTTGCAGTACCACTTCGGTCATCAGAGCATAGCGGCAGTTCGTTTCAGCTGCACTTTCTCGGCAAGCCTGCGTCGGCTTCCACCATTGGTTCACAATGTCAGAGACAAGGCACCTGGCACACGTAGTGCGTGCTGGGCCCGTGGTCCTACACCACGTTTGGGTTGCATGGATGTGCAAGGAATTCCGCAACCGTCACGGAAGCCAAAAAGCC
>CAJNDV010001695.1:692-14193 GCA_905221635.1 Symbiodinium sp. CCMP2456
CTTGACCTCCGTGTAAGCCAATGGAAAGCCGCCTGTAGAAGTAATCCACCTTATGTTCTGCTTGACTTAATGTGTCTCCTTTTCTCCGAAGCATGTGGATTGCAAGATGAATACTTCAGACCATGCTTCGTTTTGAAAGCACTGTTGGTAGCTCCTTTCTTGTCATAGATAGACTTGCTGTCAGTGATAACACCACGTCGAAGCTTGGCCTTAGCTTCCACCTTGACCATATGTTGGGAAGCTGGGATACAAGAATGAGAGGCACTCGGGCAGTAGTGGCAGCAGACCAGAGTGTAGTAACCCAGAATGCAGGGTGATGGAAAACGATGGGGGGTGGAGGTAACTTTAGTAGGATAGACCCCAGAACCCTATTCTAATTATCAAGGCCCCTATATTAGGGGTTTTGGGGTTCACGGTTTAGGGCTCAATGGTACTCTGAAGAAGTGAAAATCGAAATCCACCCCACCGGGGTTTCCTAATCTACGGGATTCCGGGCTGGAGTAATTAGGGCTTGTCGGTTAAGGAGTTTGAGGTTTTTCGTTTCTTGTGCTGGTGACTGGGGCCTTTGGGTTGAGGGCTTCAGTTCGAGGGCCTCCTTGAAACGGCGATTCACCAGGGTTTTGGTGATTCAGGTTTGCGGCCTTGGGGATTCACTAAATCCTAAACCCTAAACCCTAAAACCCTAAACCTTAAACCTCGGATAGGGTTATAGAGCTCTAGGGTTGAGGGGGTTGTCTTCTACCGGGCCTTTGGTGTGGAAATAAGCTGGTTTTAAGGCTTCAGGGTTTGGGGGGTTTAGGGTTTTAGGGTTGAGGGTTGAGGGCTTCAAGTTGAAATTGTGTTAGGAGAGGGTTCGATGCTAATAGGTTTAGGGTTTAGGGTTAGGGATGCTAATTTTGCTTCACAGGCCTTACAAACTGTCAATAGCAGTTTAAGGGTGCTGGGACTCCGCGTCACTCGACCCTACTTCTGAGAGCTTGCAGGTATGCGGCTCCACGAAAATTCCGAAAAAAAAACCAAACGCGTTGGTTTCTGACCGGTTGAGAAGGAGTTTGGGTGTATGTAGGGCTTATAGGGTTTGGGGTATAGGGTTTGGGTGTAAAGGATTTAGGGTTTAGGGCTTAGGGTTTTATACGGGAAACCCAAGGGCATAAGCCGCATGCAGTACCACCGTACCACCCGATGCGCAGTGCAGAAACAAGATGAAGCATGTCAGAAGCCATAATAGAGGGTTTAGGGTTTAGGGTTTAGGGCTTATTAATTAGAATAGGGTTTGGGGGGTATACGACAATTATATTATGGAGCCCCCAAAATAGTCTTGGTAATTATTTCGACCCCTATGTTACCACCCTCCGCTCCGGCGTGTTTGAAGTTCATGCAGGCTCTTTCAACCATCCGATCTTCTAGGTTCCTGAGTAGTAGCCTTTTGCCCTTTCTTTTTATTTTGGGGTCTCCTTACTTATTAAAACCGAATACTAGGAAAAAGGGTACCCTTATTATTTAGGGGTCACTCAGGAACCTAGTCTTAGCTTGACGGATCTTGATAGCTGTGCGCTCTAATCTCCATCCCCAACCTTTCGGCCTATCAGTGTGTGAAATGAGCCGCCATACCCATAGCATGGAGTTAACTTGACATCACCGGTTCTGATTAGCTATGGCAAGTAGAGGCCATGAGGAGCTTGGTACATAACGATGCAATCTTTCATGAGGGCAGCACAGTGGAAGTCTGTTTTCGGAGTTATATAATAGTGATTATAAACAGTCGAGCTACAGTAGCGGTTTAGGGTTAAGGGTTTAGGGTTCAGGGTTTAGGGTTTAGGGTTTACGGTTGACTTGCTCTGTCTCTCTTTGACGTTCCACAGCCAGCCGATCTTGCGACAGCCATGCGGGCACAGCGCCTCGCAGCGGTCTACCGCCTCCGGGCTTTGTCTCTTCAGGCACCCAGGTATAATATAGAAGCCTAAACAATTACCAATATAGCATTTTGGGGCTCCCTTATTATAAGTCTATAGTATAATACCCCAAAGCCCTATTCTAATTGTGAAGGCCGCCACATTATTAGATCCTCTACACTCGACGGTTGAGGAGGACCCCCCAAACCCGAAGCCCAATTTCCCATGTGTGTTGCGACCTGTTGTCCAATTTTGGTGAGGGTTCAGGTGTTACAATAGAAGCCCAAAAGTTGGAAACCCAATCGCCTCAATCCTTAAGAGTCATATATTTAGGGAACCCCAGCACTAATTGTCCTTAATCCGGTTTCCAACTTTTTGGGGGTTACTATAGGTTGTGGGGTTGTCCGTCAAGATTGCACTTCAGACTTTCTGCTCAAGCAGTTGGGGCTTTGGGCTTCGGTTTTTTTGGGGGGTTGGGTTCGGCGTTCATCGGGCCGAAAGTGCCAAGTTACCGGTCTGCAAACCACTGTGAGGGGCCTTTGGAGTAGCTCATATGCGATGTCGGGTTTAGGGGCTCGGACGGTTTAGGGCTTAGGGTTTGGGGTTTGGGGTTTAGGGTTTAGGGCTTGGGTTTCAGACGGGTTACGGTTTAGGGCTTTAGACGGTTCAAGGTTCAGAACGCGTTTGAGGGTTTACAACTTTTCAAAGGCGAGTCGGTTTGCCTCTCCAAGATATGTTGCCTACTATAAGACTAGATTGGCACGCAAGACAGGCGACGCTGAATCCTTGCAAGAAGCAAACCTAAGCCCATCAAGACTCCCATTCATAACGGAATGGGTTTGGGGTTTGTGGTGTTTGGGTTGTTGTGGCTCAGGGTTACGTCTTTAATCAAAGCTTTACATGCCATGTACACCTTTGCCAAGGCCCTGCCCTAAACCCTAAACCCCTAAACCCTAAAGCCCGAAACCCTACACCTTTGCCGAGGCCCTGTGGCCTTTCTTGTTGAGAGATGATTCGGGCTTGGAGTTTTCCGACTCCCCGCTGAAGCAGGGCCCTATGAAAGGGTTTAGGGTTTATAGGGTGCAGGGTTTAGGGTTTAGGGTTTATAGGGTTTAGGGTTTAGGTTAAGCGATAAACCCTAAACCCTAAACCCTAAACCCTAAACCCTAAACCCTGTCTGAAGCAGGGTCCGGCTACCCGGCCTTGTTGGCGTCACCTCCAACTGCCAAGCCTTGTGTGGCACTGAGATAGGGTTTAGGGTTTAGGGTTTAGGGTTTAGGGCTTGCTTGTCGTTTGTGGTTGGTTGGGTTCTTTGGGAAGAGGGTGCATGTAACTGAGGGTCCTTTTAGGGTCCTTTTTCAAAGGGTGCCGTACTACATTGGGGACCTTAAAAGGGGACTCTAATTTAGAGAACTACCTATAGTCTCCATTGTAGTTCCTTTTTGGGTTTAACCTTTTAGAAGGTATCCCCCCAAAAAAAAGGAACTACACTGGAGACTATAGGTACCCATCTATTTGGTCCAAGAGCCTTTTTTGGTGCAGCGTGGGGCTGCAAGGCACCACAGCCTGGAGTCTGAAATTTGGGCTTTGGCTTCTGGGCTCTGGGGGTACTATAGGGGCTATTTTTTTTTTTTTTAGGGGTGGGGGGGGGGGTCCTTATTATATCTTATTATGCTTAGAGTATAATCGAAACCCTAGTCTGACTATAAGGCCTCTATAGTAGTCCCACTTAGAGTTTGCCCACTATAGATTACCTCTAGTAGGGTCATACCCCGCCCCCTTGTGCCCCTTTTTTTGAGTACCTACTTGCCTATATCGCAGATCCTACACTACACGACACTGGCAAGAGCTCGCCATATCGAGCCGAAACGCGTTGCGCAGCGTTGGCACCCAATACTTCCAGACATAATTCCTGCTAGATATCTTACAACAGCAACCCTAAATCCCAAACCTTTATCGAATTTGTTCCGGGATTTTAGTTCTGAGTATGCAAGCCAAGGGTTCTGACCTGTCATGCTCAAGATCTGAGTTTGGAGTTCTAGGCTTCAGGGTTTTGGATTTAGAGCTTAAGGTATTCTAGGGGCCTGAATAATTAGAATAAGGTTTGGGGGTAGGTTTTACTAGAACTATTATAATAAAAGGAACCCCAAAACCCTATTCGAACTATTCAGGCCCCTACAGTAGATGGGGTTCCGGGTTTAGTGTTCAAGAGGAGCCAGGACAGTTACCTATAGGCTCCATTCTGGTTCCCTTTTGTGTTTTTTTTAAGGATCCTATTTGGCGATCCCAAAAGGAACTACAATGGAGCCTATGGGATAGTTTGCAAATGAATGAGCAAACAGTCTCTTCAAGTTTCATACCACTCCTGTACACTTAGGTTGCTACACTGCACGAAAGCACAAGCAGCCTTAGTAACTAGAATAGGGCTTTGGGGTATATCATATTCGAGTTATAATAAGGAAATCTCCCTATGGTATTGGTAATTATTCAGGCTCCTATAGTCAACTAAATCGCAAGCACTGCTGTGGCTTCTTGCTTGCTAGCGAAGGCCGTGCCACAGCGGAGCTTTTCAACAGGACGTGGAGACGTCGAAGGCGGGCAGGACGGCAGCCATGAAGCAGTCGGTCTTGCAGAGCACTCCGTGCACCACGTATCCAAGTCCTATGCAGATTGTGCAGAAACCCCAAACTCCAAACCCCGAACCCGAAACTCCAAACCCCAAACCCTAAACCCGTGCCCTGCATACCCCAATTCCCCAAATGCTTTGTTCTGGCGTTTTGTGAAGCTTCGGGCTGAATTTCAGGGCTTGGAGCAAGGCTTCAGAGCGAGATATATAGTCGGGTTTAGGGTTTAGTACTTAATTAATCTATGTATTTATTTATGCATCAACTAACTAATAAATTAATCCATGAACTAATTAATAGTTAATTATTTAATTAGCTAATTAATTAATCAATCAATTAATTAATTAGTTAGTTAATATAAAAAATATGGGCTTTGTAGTAGTATGAGTTAGTAATACTATGTCTTCAGGCTTCTTACAGTCGTATTCTAGAGATCGTGTAATGTACCCCGAAGCCCTCTTCTGTTCTATGCACTGTTCGAAGTCTACGTTCAAAACAGCATAGAAACCACCATGTCCGAGGCTCCTAAACCGCACACCTTGGACCCTGTTTTAGGTTTCAGTCTTCATGAACTCAGGTCACAAGGTTTATAACGGTTTAGTTTAGCACTTGCGCTCAAGCCGTACGACCCCTTAATTCCGATATGAAGGTGGATCAGCGGGCATCAGCGAGACTGAGTTTCATGCACCTGGCTCAGTCGGGGCCGGGGTGTTTGCGTCCGGACCCTAAACCCTAAACCCTAAACCCTAAACCCTAAACCCTAAGCCTTCAAGGAAGCCCTCATAGAGCCTTCTGAGGCAAAAGCTGACGTGTCCCTACAGGGGATGCACGATGCCGTGGATGCTGGCAACCTGGACCTCTGGGTTTCGCAGCTTTGGGCTTGTAGTTAACGGTTTCCGAAGATAGGGATACCCTGCTTAGAGCTCCCTACAATACTGGGCTCTAATAAACCTATAAACCTTCCACCCCCCAACCCCCTAAACCCTTAAACCCCTAAACCCCTACACCCTAAACCCTAAACCCTAAACCCTAAACCCTAAACCCTAAACCCGAAACCCGAAACCCGAAACCCTAAACCCTAAACCAATTATATCCTCAGCACCAACTCCCCTACCTCCTGATTTAGAGCTCAAGTTTCAGGTGAAGGGTTGGCGGGATCTAGTGTTTGGGGAATTAGGATTTAGGGTTTAGGGTTTAGGGTTTAGGGTTTAGGGTTTAGGGGTTTAGGGTTTAGTGTTTGGGGATTTAGGGAGGTTTTCAGGATTTCAGGTTTAGGGTTTGAGGTTTAGGGGTTTAGGGTTTAGGGTTTAGGGTTTTAGGGTTTTAGGGGTTTAGGGTTTAGGGTTTAGGGATGTAACCCTAAGGGTCCATGTGCCCAAATTGAATAGACTTGGCCTTCCCTATATGCAGGTACTTTCGGGCCATTGTATATACTGTGTGAGTACATGAACCCTTAACCCTAAACCGTAAAGCCCTAAAGCCCAGAAAATAAACCCTAAATCTCAAACCCTAAACCCTAAAACCCTAAACCCTAAAACCCTGAACCCCAAAACTCTAAAACCTTAAACAGGCTTTGGGCCTTCACGTGTAGAAATTGCGGCGTGGGGCTGGGTGCGGCTTTCCGCCTTTCGGGTCCGAGGACCTGAACTTGTAGGGTGTAGGGTTCAGGGTTTTAGGTTTTAGGTTTTAGGTTTTAGGGTGTAGGGTTTAGGGTGTAGGGTGTTAGGGTTCAGGGTTTAGGGTTCAGGGTTTAGGGTTCAGGGTTGAGGGTTTGGGGTTTAGGGTTCAGGGTTTCGGGTCTTCAAGGGTTGAGGGTTTACGGCCTACCTGAAGTATCAGCTGCAGGGTCGCAGTTCCCAAACGAGTACTATAGGGGCATTAGAAATTAGAATATGGTTTTGCGGTATTTTATACTAGAGTTTTAATCAGGGACCCCCAAAACAGTATTGGAAATTATTTAGGCCCCTATATTATATAGCTGCCACAGGTAACCAAAAATCTCAAATCCCGAGAGCCTGAATCGTCGGGGTGCACGGGGTAAGGTCGAGTTGAGCCGGGGTTGACGTAAGGCCGAGGTTGTCAGAGAGGGAGCCAACCAACTGTGAGGATTCCTGGATCGGTCGCTGGCCGAGAGGTTCTTCTAACTGGGCATTGGTTGCGGTGGTTTAGGGGGCTGTCGTCGTCGTTGTGGTTGTTGTTGTTGTCGCCATGTCCGTTGTAGCTGGTTGGGTTGGGTTGGATTGGGTTTCAGGTGGGGTGACCTCGTTCTTTAGTGCGGGCTCGGCCGGCTCACCTTGATAATCGCAGGTGAGGAGTTCAACCCTGGAGTGGGTTTACATACACTATAGTTTGCGTAAGAGAATAGTAGCAGAAATCGAGATAGTACCAATTAGTAACCTGGCACATTTGTATGTGCATGCGGACCACCCAACCTGCAGGACTGCATTGACGACCTCGGCTACGAGGACGGAGCATTGGGCAACGGGTGTTGTAATACATAGGGGTTAGGGGCTTAGGGGTCTAGGGCAGAAGCCTCTGCAAGTTGACTGTGCTTTTGCGGCCTGTAGGAATAAATTTATGAACTCGAAAACTGTACGACGACTTAGACAGTCCCGTATATTACGTTAGCACATACTTCGGAGGGCCTTGCCCTGCAAGTCAGGAGTACTTACAAATCGGTTACGGCTCATTTGGTGTACACTCTCCCGACGGCGAAGTCCTGCTGCACGACACTCCTAATAAGAGCAGTAACAGTAATACCGTACATCCAGTCTGGTCCCCGGAACCCTGCCCAAAGTGTCGAATGACTGCAACCGCTGTGTAGTGGCGAATACCAGGAACGTCCGATCGGAACCGCAAGCCCTACCCCTAAGGGACCATGTGCCCAAATAGTATTTACGGTGGCCTTAAAGTAATCCCTATCTGGTACTTTGGTGTCAAAGTCTATATTATTTGGGTACATGGACCCTTAGGGCTTTAGGGTACTATAGGCCCTGCTACTCTGTACAGCAACTCGGGTAGGACGGCGTCCTCACGGTCAAGCTTGAAAGTGGCAAGTCCTTCGCGACTTGACTGCCCCGGGGTTGTGAGGCTCCATGTTGAGGTATGAGGACTTGTTTTCTGTGTGCCATTGTGGCAATACTACCAACGACAACGATATTCTACTCAGTAGGCGGTAGCCAGCGGCAGCAGCGGCAGTCTTCGACGGTGTAGGCATCGCCGTCCAACAGAAACTGGCAGGATTGTGCTACTATCATTGTTCTTGCTGCCATGACTATCATTGCTAGTCGTAGTACGTAGTTGTAGCCGAAGTCGTAGTGACCTTGGTAGTGATACTGCTGGTGGTAGTGGCAATGCAAGTGGCAGTGGTCTTGGTGGTGGGTAGTGCTAGTTCTAGTATGTGGTAGTTGTAGTGGTGGTGGTAGAGCGTTAGGAATGACATAGTGACTTAGTGCTCCTGTACAGGAATTAGTAGTGGTAGTGATGGTTGCAGTGGTGATGCGCCTAGTTGTCTCCGTCGTCGATCTCTTCGCTACTGTGGTACTCGCACCCGTAATAGTACAAGTGCTGACCGGTACATTACACTTTGGCTTGGGGCCACTCAAATAACATGCGCGATCTACGTATTCGGACGGTTACTTGTGGAAGCAGAAACCCTAAACCCTAAACCCTAAACTCTAAACCCTAAACCCTAAACCCTAAACCAAATGTCGATTGAGGTGATCAACAAGCATTACGCTACGCGCCAGGCGCTTTCCGAGCTCGGCTTCAATTTAGGTGTCGGAGGTTGGATTCCAACGCGTTTAGGGTTTAGGGTTTAGGGTTTAGGTACGGCCTTAGGAGTTGGTTCGATATCATGGAGCGCTATACCCAAAGGGTCCTAAGTACCTATATTGCACTATGGGTGGGAAACTTATACCCACAGTTTATCAATTTTAAAAGCATTTCCTACCATAGAAACCCACTTTCTGCTACATAGGCACTGAGGAGCCCGGAGGATACAGTGAGATTGTCATACATGTATCCAAGGGTTCATAGAAAAAGGAATTTGGGGGGGGAACCCTACGTAAACATGTAGGGTTTTGGCGGGGGGGTTCAGATACATTTCAGGGCCTGGGATGTGGGGCGTAAGGATGAGGCTACAGTGCTGTAAGTCTAGGGCCAGGGTACGTACATGAAGCCAAAAAGCTCTCTGTCATTATGTGCTTTAGTGGGGGCACGGGACTGTCTGCTCTCTGCCCAGATGCAGCTTAAGGCTTTAGGGCTTGGGACTTAGTTTTTACAAGTCTCCAGCTCTGGTTTGACAACGTAAAGTGTCGTTAAACGTAAACTGTTCGGGGTTTCGGTTTCAGGGATTCATGGCGCACTGCATAAGATTGTGTACCTCGGGGGTTGGCGACATTGATTGCTCTGCAAGCCAGGTAAAGTTTAGGGTCAAGGGCTTGTAGGGTTTACTGATAGAAACACATGTGACCCCAGAGAGCCCCATACCCCTTAAATAAGGAATATACCTTAAATTATAGGGGCCTTCATACTATGATTTAAGGCATATTCCTGAATTAAGGGGTATTTGGCTCTCTGGGACAGTTTGGGAGTTGACATAGGTTATTCGGGGTTCGAGCTGTAGTTTGGCTTCTCAGAGCCCAGCTACTTACTGGGTTGTGGTTACTTTTCAGGTTTGTATAATATAGCGGCCTTAATCATTAATTAGAACAACGTTTGGGGTTATACTAAAATTACAATAAGGACCCCCCCCAAAAAAAAAAACTATTCTGATTATTAAGGTCCCTACATTAGGACAGGTTGGGGCAATAGTATCCCGCTGTATAGGTAACTGGGTTCCGAGGGATACTGTATGTGCGACAACTCTTGTTCCCGTTCGTGCTTGGTTGATCTTGTGTGCTTGCAAGAGTGCTCCAGACAAGTCCGATGACAACAATGGATTGGATGAAATCTTGTTGCACAGCCGCTACATCGGATAGCACAGAGCCAAATCCCAAAACCGCAAAGAAACGTTCGTGAGTGCAGCATAATCCTAAACACACCTACACACTAACATCCTAAACCTCAATCAAAGAACAGGTGCGAGGGGTTGAATGTCTGAGTTTTTGGTTGCGCAACATTTCGGTTCCTCGACATAAACCACAAAACCAGACGAGACTATGAACAGCCCCAGCTACGCCCCTAAACCCTAAACCCCTAAACCCTAAACCGCAAACTCTGCCAGCACCCGACCCGGACCTGCAGAGACTTCTTGGCCAGGATGCCTTCACGGTACCCTAAGGGCCCATGTACTCACATAGTGTATACAATGACCTCACAGTACCTTTATCGGGACTACTGTAAGGCCAAAGTATATACGATTTGGGTGCATGGACCCTTATAAGGGGTATAGACCAAGTTCCATCTCTCCTGAATGGCGTGGTGCACACTCTGATGTTAAATCGTTCGGAGTAAACGGGAACTACTGCAACTGATTACTGTGCGTGCACGGTGTGCGCGGAAAGAAAGTTTCCAGGACCAGGCTCCCACTGTGGCGAGATGTGTTTTGCGCTCAGCTCCTGTTATTTACACAAAGATCCGGCATGGAAAGCCAGACTCGGCGTATGCAATTTCATACATTGAACACTTTAAAGTTCTTGGTTTCGAAATCTCCGACACCCGCCAGGATTTGGCGGACAAGGTCTTTTTGAAACCCGGTACTTGGGGGCCGCCCTCCTGCATCCCGCCAGTATTTGGGTGAAGCAGTTGGGCTGTGGTGTCCTCCTGCTGGTCTTTGGGTGGTCTGCTTTGTGGGGGGGTCTCGAGCAGATTTCTGCTTGGTTTTGCGGGGTGTGCCTTTCTGGGCGGTCTGCTGGTGCTCTCTGGCGGTTTCCTCTCGGTCCTTGGTGGTCGTGGTTGTTCTGGCGTTGTCCCGGCGGTCATGGTGGTCTTGGTAATCCTGGTCGTTGTTGTCGTGGTCGTCATGGTCGTCCTGCTGTTCTTTTGCTGTTTGAGGCTCTATTGGTTTTTTTGGGGAGGGTTCAATAAACATGTCGGCGAATCTTGCTGCCTTCCGGAACAATGTTCTAATACAGTTGTGTGAGGTGTTTCGGGTCTCAACATATGTAGACCTACTCATGGCCTGCATGCTGAGTCCACTGAGCCACCGACAAATGTCTCACGCCCTACAACTTGTGATTAGGTGGATAGAAAGGTAGCCCCGAACTTGCCTTGACCAGATTTGGTACGCCTCGCCGGTGACTGGTGCACTCTACTTCTCCTACCAGGCACGATGCGGCACGATCTGCAGAACCAGTGAGGCCCTAGCCCTAGTCCCCCTCATCGCTGCCACATCCTACTGCTTTGTAGTCTCTGGGGCTATCGATTGGGGTGCTTGTGCTACAGGTTTGAGGCTGTTGATGGGTCCCTAAGCGGACATAATGCAGGGGCTTGAAGAATCAGGATTGGGTCTTGGGGGTTCCTGAATATAAGCATAGTATAATGGGCCCCAAAACCCTGTTCTAATTGCTAAGGCCCTTATATTAGGCAACAGCTCGAGCCAGCTTCTCAAGATCGAACAAAGAAGCCGAAGTACTCCGGCTGCATGGCTTTCAGCAAGACAGGCCCTCCTAGTAAAACACCCATGCACCACCACAGTCCTGAGCCCTTAAGTCCCCTAAAATTGAAAAGTCCGAATCTGAAAGGGTTTAGGGTTTAGGGTTTAGGGTTCCGGTTACTCGACTTCGGCTCTAGAAGCGTGTAAATAAAAAGGACCGCCCAAGCAGCTCTTGCTTACGGGTTCTGAGGGGTTTTTCATGAGATCACTACAGTCCTACAGGAAGGACTGTATAATGCTAGTTGGGAGTTTCATACTAGACAAAGCTCCATAGTTGGCAGCTCTGGACGAAAATTTGGCGTTCAGGACCCCTAAACCCTAAATCCTAAAGACCTAACGCCCACAAGCCGAGTGGAAAGTTTGAAGGATGATGGCATGTGGCGAACGACAAACAGTAATGCGGAGCTGGTCGCGCAGTTCCTCGAGGACACAACAAAATTCGTTGCGTTAAGCTGTAAAGCTTCGGACGTGAAGCCGAAGGCCTCGTGGCTCTGTTTTGTTTACCGGCAGGTGGGGGCGTGCAAAAGGACCTGCTTAAAGCATTAATTGGGTGCCGTTCTAAACCCTAAACCCTAAACCCTAAAACCCTAAACCCATCTTGCCACGCCTACAAGTTCAATGCATCGTATGAGACTTGGTCCTGAGCCCCGATGATTCAGTTGTTGTTTTTGGCCGGGGTTTAGGGTTTTGGGGTTTAGGGTTTTGAGGTTTTGGGTTTGGGGTTTAGGGTTTAGGGTTTAGGGTTTGTTGTTTTTGGCCGATGCGTGTAAAGGGGGGGGTTATGTTGGAGTTTAGGGTTACGAGGTTCAAGGTGTAGGATTTTAGGGTTTAGGGGTCGGTTAAATGTTCAATGGAGTGGGGCTCGAGGCCCTGAGGCACCACAGATAAAATGCTTGGATTCCCAAGCCAGGTTTAAGAGGACGAATACTCCAAGTATCTACCTAAGGGTCCAAGTAGTCCTTATTTATGGCTTTTGGTACCCGCCATGGACCCTAAACCCTAAACCCTAAACCCAATAGGGAGTACTTGGACCCCTCAGGGTCTGCCCGCAGGATCCCACAGGTAGCACAAGCACCCCTTTCCTAGCCCAAAAGCCCCTAAACCCTGAACCCTAAACCCCTAAGCCCTAAACCCTAAACCCCTAAACCCCTACACCCTAATCCCTAAACCCTAAACCCCTAAACCCCTAAACCCTAAACCCCTTTCCTAGCCCAAAAGCCCTTCCCCCGAACCAGAACTTGAAATCCGAACCCGAAAGCCGGACCCAAGCGAAAACCTTCGTCTGCCAAGTCAAAGAGGGTTTAGGGGTTTAGGGTTTAGGGGTTTAGGGTTTAGGGTTCAGGTGTATAGGGTTTAGGGTTCTGAACCCCAAACCAGACTGGGCATTGCAGCAGCTGAGCCCTCTAGTTGCAATTTGTTTCTGCTTCCGTTGCTGTTCTTCGTGTTGGCCCCCGCTGCTCCCCGACCCCCAGCACCAGCATGTGAGGCTTCTATCATGAAGTGTGGATCGGCATCTTACACCCCACACCCCAAAGAGGCTTCTAGGGTTTTCGTGTTAAGGGTTGGAGAAGCAGTGCTGGCACACCCACACCCTAGACTCTAAACGCGAATGAAGCACTAAACCCACCCCCGAACCTACTATAGGGGCCTTAATAATTACCTATACTCTTTCGCGGGGCTCCTTATTCTAATTATAGTATACTAAACCCAAAAACCTATTCTAATCATTAAGGCCCCTATATGAAGCCCTTACAGTCCCCTTTAGAGTAACCCCTTTAAAGGAACCCTATTCCAAACAAAAAAGGCTCCTACAGCATGGCAGGACCTCGTCAAAGAGTGTCCTGAAGCTGCCAACCTGACGCCTCCGGAGTAGTCGCATCGTTGAAACACGTGAGGTCCGACAGCAAGGCCGAATGGCACTGGTAATGATTATAGGAAGAGAGTTATCTATATCTCTATCTATATCTATATCTATATCTATATATATATATCTGCATCTCTGTCTACATGCATATCTGCATCTCTCTATCGATTTCTATATCTGCATCTCTATCTATATATCTATAGCTGCCTCTGCATCTCTATATCTATATCTGTATGTGTATCTATATCTATGTCTACATCGATATCTGTTTTCATATCTTTGTACATACGCACATACGTACATATGCATGGAAATATGAATGTGTATGTGTATGTGCATGTGCATGTGCATGTGTATGTGTATGTGTATGTGTATGTGCATGTGTATGTGTATGCATGTATGTATGCATGTATGTATGTATGTACGTATGTATGTCTGTAGCTACAGGTGTATCCCATAAGTCTATGCAGGGATGGATAGATGCATGGATATATTACGATGAGTCTTGAGCTTAATGAGTGTT
>CAJNDV010001698.1:0-13846 GCA_905221635.1 Symbiodinium sp. CCMP2456
CCTTCCGCAAGATGCCCTTGCGCACACCCCTTCCGCGCATCGGTTTTTAAAGCTACCTGTCCGCAAGCCTTCTGCGCATGCGACTGTAGCTTCCGCGCGCTTCCGCGCCCATTCGTTAATGCCGGCCCTAGTCTGGCTAGCTCTTCGATGGTTTAGCTCTCCGCTCATCTGGTAATTCCTAAACCCCAAAACCATGGCTCTTAAGTCTTACTGCAAGCCCTTTTAGGGTTTAGGTTTAGGGCTTCGGAACCAACCCTGCCCTGGACTAGAGCTTTGGCCATTCAGCCTTTGATGCTCACGGCTTTTGCATTCTCACTCAAGTTTAGGGAAAGCTCACGTCACCGCCGCCACTCTGCACGCGCACCACAGCATGCGTCAAAGGTACCATTCTAAAAGCCTAGACTCTGGCCTAGACCATGCTCCCGGGTTTAAGGTCTAGAGTTGTCGGCACCTTCATCAAATCGAAACAAATCTTGGGGCTGGAGCCTTACCTTAAACCCTAAACTGTAAGTAAACCTCAAATCCTAAACCCCAAGCCTCAAACCCTGCACCTCAAATCCTAAAGGCAGCGCCTTAGCCCTAAGCCTTCAACCCTAAACCCTCAGCCTTAAGCCCTAAGCCTTAAACCCCAATCCTAAACCCGCAACCCTAAACCCTAAAACTCCCAATCCTAAACCCAAAGCCCTTATCCTTAAAGTCTTGGAGTTGGAGTTACCTTCATCTGGCAAAGCTGTTCGGGCAAAGGGCCAGAGCGTTGGGTTTAAGGTTTACGGGTTTTGGGTTTAGGGTCTGGGGTTTGGGGTTTAGGGTTTAGGCATTGCGCTTCTGAGCAGATTGAAAGTACCTCGGTTCAAGTCTTCACAGCTTTGGCACACACACACACACGTACTCAGCATGTCAATGTCATCATCATCGCCACAGCAATCATCATCGCACCGAGCACTGTTACCAGCATCATCATGATCTTCCTCACCGCCATCATAAACAATAGCAGCGTCATCTAGACAGTCAACATCATCACCCCCACCAGCAGCATCGCCATCGTAAATGTCATTGTCGCCGTCGATACCGGCATCATCGCCAGCATGAAGTCAGCATCAGCATCGTCACCAAGAGCATGGCAGCTTCGAAATACTGAACCCTAAACCCTCAACCCTAAGTGAACATAGTAGCCTTCCTTCGGAGGCTCCTGAGAAAGTGAAATCTAAAACCCTCAACCTAAACCCTACTTACCTAAGACCCTTAAATCCCTGCCCAGTCCCTTCTTCCCTAAATCCCAAACCCTAACTCCACCCTAGCTGTCGGAAAGTGAGGCCCCTTACACCATAAATCCTAAGGCCAGCAGTCCTGTCGAGCCCGTCTCGATTGGCACACCCGCCGTCAGCATGTAGCGGACCACGGCCTGGCTAAAATGAGAGTATTTCATTGGGTTTAGGGTTTCGGGTTTAGTATAGTTCTCCCATTTAAGTAATGTAGGGGCTTTAATAATTAGAATAAGGTTTTGCGGCCCATTGTACTATAGTTCTATAATAATAAGGAACCCCCAAAGTAATGTAGTTAATGATCTAAGCCCCTACAGTATTTCAGACTCAGAATTCCGGAAGGATCTAACAACCAGACCCCCGAATTTGGGAACCTATACTACTAAAGCTACTGGGGGTACTGTATTTAGGAACCCCCCATTAAGGGATCTACTGTTTGGATCCACGCAGGGGTCTGGGTAGGAGTTTGAAAGGTTGTGTATGTTTGTTGTAAGGTGATTACTATAGGGTGTCTTCTTGTTTTCTACCCTGCTTCTAAAGGTTGCTTTGTCACCCTTCATTCATTTTGCTAATCTGTACCAAAAGCCTGCAAGATGTAGGTCCTGGCAGGTGAAGGAGGGTGAGCGAGTGAGCCTTGACCCATCTACGTAGTCCAGAAAAACTACGAAGTACAGCTGATCAGATGGCGCCCCGTATGTGCACTCAGATGTAAAAGTAGCGGGGCAGCGCTGAAGGCTACCTGTTTGTATAGGGGTCAGAATAATGACCGATACTACTGTTGATGATATAAACCCTGCATTACATTAAGGACCCTAAACTATGGGAAATATGGTATATTCCTGATTAAGGGTACGTAATGCAGGATATATCGGATATACATCATCAACCGTATTCTGTAGGATTCCCGTTACAACTATAGAGTAGTATACCTCAAAACCCTTTCGAACGATTACCAAACTCCGGCTTCTCCAGTTGGTGGGCCAGTGAAGAGGGATCGCAACTAAATCCCCATGCAAGTCCCGTCTTTGTACATGACAGTACATTTGAGTTCATTCTTCTGGTTTGTTATAGCTTGTTGTAAGAATCCCTTCCCCCTAGTATAAGCCGGGAGCCCCCGTTCGTAGAATCTCACGAAGTGTTTGTATGATTGGGGGGGCATTTTCATCTCTACCATTCGACAGGATCTTGCCCCTGCTCCCGCTGCAGCTCCTGTTCCAGCTCCTGCGCTGAGTTAGCAGACGCAGGCCCTACCTTTACTTGGGGCACAACGCCTACATCCTCAAACCCAGAATCCTGAACCCGCATCGCTCAACCTCGATGTCACCCTAAACCCTAAACCCCTAAACCCTAACCCCTGAAGTAATGAATCCTGCAACTGCCCTCGCTTTTTCAGGCGTCGCAACGTTGTTTCTGCGCTGTCCGGGGCAGCTTCATGTCTGCACTTCGAGCTATCGGGAACGGGATCGTTTCCTCACATCGTGGGTCCTGCGAGCAGTGAAATGGGATACGAGTGGATCCAAACCCTAAACCCCACAGGCTCTAAAGCATGCATCAATAGCGTTTTAGGCTTTAGGGTTTAAGGTTTAGGGTTTAGGGTTTAGGGTTTAGGGTTTTGGGCTTAGGTGTAAGGATTTCGAAGCAGGCGATTGACCGGCCGGTGTTGCGGGTCAAGGCTTGGTGGGGCCCTAGGTTTCCAGGAAGAAGGGCGTACTGGATTTTATATGGTTGGGGCACCAGCCGTCATAAGACCCGATGAACACCAAAACCCAGACAAAACCAATCCCCGAAAAAAACTGAAATGCCTTAAACGGTTAGCCCCAAGTCAAACATGCAAAGTCACGCAAAAACCTGGTCACCCCAAACCCCCAAAAAAAAACTAAACCAAACCCTAAACTCAAAACCCCAAACCCGGATTGACGAATGTCCGACCGAACCAAACCTAAACCTAAACCCCAAACCCTGAATCCCATACCCTAAACCCTAAACCCTAAACCCCTAAACCCCTAAACCCCTACAACCCTAAACCCTAAACCCTCAACCCTAAACCCTAAACCCCACACCTTGAATCCCATACCCTAAACCCGAATTGCCCCCAAAGCCGACTCCTTCGTCGATGGGCTGAATGCCAGTCTCGAGCTTCCGAAGAGCCTCCCGGAGACCGAAACACCTAATGAAGGGGCCTTAGTAAATTAGCAACGGTTTAGGGTTTTAGGGTTTAGGGTTTAGGGGTTAGGGTTTAGGGTTTAGGGGTAATTTGAATATGCGTTTAGGATCTACGGTTTTGCAATGGGGGCTGAAGAATGCTGCAACTATGTTACTAGAGAGCCTGCAGAGGAACAGTAGTACCAACTGCTCACACTCCGAGCATAGAGTAGCCAGAACGACTGCAGTGACTATAACTGACCTGGAGCATGCCAAGGCCAAGAGTAACAAAGCGACAGCACACATCATGCTGATACAGTCGGTTGTCGAAAACAGCGATGACAGTGCTGAGTGGCACATGGCTGTGGCTTCGCCCCAAAAATCGCCTAAATCCTTATGCCTTATACCGCTCAGAATAAGGAATATCAACCCTAAACCCTAAACCCGAAACCTAAACGAGTTCTAAGGCTCAGGATCTAGGGTTTGGCTCACCAAGACCGTAAAGGCAGTAAACCTTGGGCGCGAGGATCTATCCGCAGGGTTTTTTTTAGGGTTTAGGGTTTAGGGGGTTTCCCAAACCCCAAAGACCCTTAAATTTCAACCTAAGTTGGTAGTTAATATAGAACAAAAAACTTGCAGCACGGTAAGAGTACGCACCCTAGAGCGACAATGGCCATCATCATCATGATGGCTCATGATAGCCACAGTCGCTACACCAAACTCTTACACTGAATACCCTGAGATGAAAACCCCTCGGTTCCGCAACCCTTAAAGCCTAAAGCCCTCGAACCTGTATCAAAGGGCCTATGTAAACCATGTAGCCCTTAAACTCCTGAATTGCGATGCCCCCCAAACTCGGAACCCCAACCCCGAACCCCCAAACCCCCGAAACCCTGCAAATCCTGAATAAAAGCCAGCATCCCGGCCTCCTTTTCATCTTCCTGTGCCCGAATCGCCAGGTCAATCGCTTTCCTCTCCTTATCCTCGTCTTGGGAGTTTAGGGTTTAGGGGTTTAGGGGTCTAGGGTTTAGGGTCTAGGGTCTAGGGTTTAGGCTTTTGGGTATAGGGTTTCTGGGTTCAGGATGATGGAGGTGTTTGTTTTAGGTTGTACGGCGCTCTTATCCCCTTGGAAGGTCAAGGATTTAGCCTCTGGTTTGCCAAGGCCTGAACTGTCTGCCTGCTTTACGCACCTGTCTCCATAAACACCATAGGGCAGGGTCCTAAACCCAAGACCCTAAACCCCTGAATGCTAAACCCTGAGGCCTAAACCCTAAGCGCTTCTTGAAAGCTCTGCAGGCCTGCGCGGACTGCAAGTGCTGGACTCGTGTCTCCTCCAGAGGCTTTAGGGGGTTCGGGGGTTCAGGGGCTAAGGGATTTAGGGGCTAAGGGGTTTGGGGGTTTGGGGGTTCAGCCTTTGGGCGTTTGGGGGTTTAGGGGTTTCGGGGATTGGGGGTTTAGGGTCTTGTTGGGGTTTAGGGCTTGGGGCGTTCAGGGTTTAGGGCTGTAATAAGCCTGTCTCAGTTGCTGAGTGCATAAGGCCCCAAAAAATCCAACTCTCACTTCTATGTGGTATTATATTCTCCCACACAGTGTAATTTTGCACTCATGCAGCTACTGAGTAGCTATAGTAAGAGCTCAGAAAGCTGAACGATCGCACCTCGCCTCGGCTACAGTTAGACGGCCCTCAGAAGTGGCTTAGGGTTTAGGATTTAGGATTTTAGGTTTACCGGTTTAGGGTTTAGGGTTTAGGGTTTAGGGCTTTAGGGTTTTAGGGTTTAGGGTTTGGGGTTTCAGGGCTTAGGGTTTAGAGTTTTAGGGCTTAGGGTTTAGGGTTTTAGGGTTTAGGAGTAATCATGGCAATATGGGGGATTGCACCCCAGGCCGTCAGGAACATCAAAAAAGAAATCCCAAAGGACCACGCAGCCAAGCGTGCATCCCACTAACACTTGAATCTTAAAGACCCTTTTACTGAAAGCCTCTCATTCGACCCATACTGCAAGTAAAATAAGGAACCCCCAAAATAGTATAGGTCATCACTGAGGCCCCTATATTACCCTAAACCCTAAAACCCTAAAACCCTAAAACCCTAAACCCCAAACCCTAAAACCCTAAACCCTAAACCCTAAAACCTAAAACTCTAAAACCCTAAAACCCTAAACCCTAAACCCTAAAACCCTAAACCCTAAAACCCTAAACTCTAAAACCTTAAAACTCGAAAACAAACCTAAACCCTAAACCCTTTAAATAAACCTTAGCATGTCCAGCCTCGAGCTCTTTCAGTGGCCGGATCTGCTCTAGCGCTTCCTTCTCCCTTGCTTCCAGCTCCTCCATGGCAGCTTCAGGATTTTGGGGTTGAGGGTTTAGGGCCCAAGCCCCCCGCCTGCCCGGGTTTGAGGTTTTCTTGGTTTAAGGTTTAGGGTTTAGGGTTTGGGATTTTGGGGTTTAGGGTTTAGGCTTTGGGGTTTAGGCTTTAGGGTTTGGGGCTCGCAGTGCTTCTTGTGCTAGCAGGATTCGGGGGTCAGGGTGTAGGGCCGAGGGTTTAGGGTTTAGGGTTTAGGGTTTAGGGTTTAGGGTTTAGGGTTTAGGGCTGAGGGTTGCTTCGAGACGCTAAACTCCAGGCTCATCGGGCTTCTAAGGTCTCTGACTTTTTGGGTAATGTAGGGGCCTTAATAAGTAGAATAGGGTTCTTTTAAAAGGATTCCTTAAGAGGGCTCCTATACGGGCTTCTATAAGGGTTTAAGAGAGGGGCCTTAAGCAGTAGAATAGGGTTTGGGGGTATATTATACTCTATTTATAATCAGGAACCCCCGACGATTAAGGCTCCTATTGTAGGGGGTCTAGGGTATGTAAGGTGCTCCTGTGCGCCAAGTGAAGGTCTGCAAGGGAGTGACTGAGCTCGGGGTGATTCAAAAACTCAAGTACAATAGTTTAGGGTCTAGGGTTTAGGGTTTTAAGGTTAGGGTGTAGGGTTTAGGGTTTAGGAGTTTAGGGTTTAGGGGTTTAGGGTTAGTCTACTAGAGGGTTGCTAGAAGGATACTACAAGGGAACTGCAACAGTACTTGAAGGGTGCTATGAGACATTACTACACGGTTGTTCCCCAACGTTGACCTGCTGAAGTAGCAACTTGCACGAAAGGGTCCACAACTACAATCAGCACGAAGCCCTTTATCATCAAGTCCGTGAACAAAAGCCCTGACCCACCAGACTTTGCCGTCCAGGGTCTAACTCAAAATTTACCCTAAACCCTAAACCCTAAACCCTAAACCCGTCCCTTCACTTTGGGCTTCGGACCCGAAGCGTAGTCAGCTCTTCTGGTGAAACAATGCTACGAAGACCAGCAGTCGAACTACTGCTGCCGCTGCTGCGGCTTTAGGGTTTAGGGGTTTAATTAGGGTCTAGGGTTTAGGGTGTTTTTAGGGTTTAGGGTTTAGGGGTTTAGGGGTTTAGGGTTTAGGGTTTAGGGTTACGACAACGGGCCGTTTAGGGCTTTAGGGTTTAGGCTTTAGGGTTTAGGGTTTCGGGCTTAGGGCTTAGGGTTTAGGTTTTGGGGGAAACCTGAGACCCTCCAAAGCCTCAGTGTTTAGGGTTTAGGGTTTAGGGGATACCACTGAAACGCTTTGTGCCTGGCATTCCTGGCATGCGTCCCCGGCTAGGAATCCTCAGATCCCTGAACCTCCTCTTTTAAAGGAAACCACAGGTGGGGAGTTTAGGGCAAATAGGGCAACGAAAAGGCTAGACTCTTGCAACCCTAAACCCTAAACCCTAGAACCTAAACCCTAAATCCCACATCCCTGCACCCGTCTCTTGCAACCTTAAACTGCTACACCCCCATACACGCGACGGCTGTACAGCTGAAGGGCCCCAGCCCCTCAAAACCCCAAAAAACAAAGCTAAGAAAAAAAAGAGCAACATTAAAAATAATAGTAAAACTCTATTTCTCTCTAACCCTCTACCTTAAGCCGTATAAACCAAAAAAACTCTGAGAAGATGTTTCATCTGAGGGCCTTAATGATTACATCGAACTTCGATTCCGACACTAACGTCTACCAATGTTCGAACCTGCATGTAAACCCTAAACCCTAAACCCTAAACCGTCCTGCTGGTCCGGGAGGCCACGCTCTCGCATCGATCCTGTCGATCTTTTTGGCTTCGGAATAGCCCACTCCATGAATTGCTGTGGGAAGTCGATCAAATTGTCGGCCTTGTGCATGAAGGCAACGATTTCTTCCGGACCAGGGTGCCTGGTCGGATTCGGCGGCGGATTCGTGCCCTCCGTCACTCCGACTCCACCGCCTGTGACAGTATTGTCAGTGGCATCTGGCGTGGGAGTCGCACCATCCGCAGTTGATGTCGATGCAACTGATGCAATCATGCCATTATTTCCAATGCCAGCATCCGCATCTGGTTGTGGTGCACAGTCTAGACAAGGGACTGCAGCTACCTACTAATCATTCCGACCAAAACCCCAAACCCTAAACCCCATGTAAGAGAGAAGGGCCTTCTCCGTCGCAGTCAGTTCCGCTGATGCATTGGCCTTTCCGAGCTCTTCGGGCTCAGGGCTTTAAAGGTACGTAACGGGTTCTATACAGGTTCTCAGCCCTAAACCCTAAACCCGAACCCCTCAACCCTAAACCGGTTCTCAAGGAGTTGACAGGGGTTCGTTAAGGTTTCCATACAGAACAAGGGTTTTGTAGGGTTTCGTCGGGAGTTTATAGGGTGCTATAGGGCAGTAATGTGGTCTAATAGGGCTTTTGTATAGGGTGCTATAGGGTATGATGTGGTCTTATAAGGTTTTAGGGTCTGCGGAAAGCATCAGGGGACTTAGAAAGTAGGGCTCGAATTATTCGGGCAACTAGAGTTGCGACTGCTTCTAAGCCCTCGTAAGGTACGTATAACCCTAACTACCCTAACTACTACTACTACTACTACTACTACTACTACTACTACTAATTCTACTACTACTGCTAATTCTACTACTGCTACTACGACGACGACGACGATGACGACGACTACTCAGTCCCTTGATTCGATAAGTCGGATGGGGCTTCTATGGTTTAGCATTCACGGCCGGCGGTGGCAGCGATTAAGTCAGATTTTCTGCCTGTGACACCATTTTCGGTCCTACACATCGAAGGCAGTTACAGTACGTGCTGGGCTCGGGGAAGCTTTACGTGAAGGTGAAACAATCCTTAAGGTTTTAAAGTTTAGCGTCTATAGTCCAAAACACTTGCTGAAACTGGTGCCTTGTAAACCCTAAAGCCGAAAACTTGCATCGAAGCATTACAGTCCCCCGCTTCAGTGCAGCTTCGAGCTTCCGTGCCTTGGCCCTACTGCTGCACCATTCGATATAGGGTTTAGGGTTCAGGGTGTAGGCGATAAAGACCCAACGGCTCCCAAGAGAATCGAGCTGGCATTCGCTTGCGACTTCTACACAAAGTCTCAACTTCTGGCCTATCTACGGTGGAAGGCAGTCGCACTGAATGTTCGGTGTGCGTCCTCTCCAAGCGAAGTGGGACGATCCGGCAGTCTTCTCCACCAGCGGTCTGCAGCCCCAACTTGGTGAGAATAATGTAGGGGCCTCAATAACTCAATAATTAGAACTGGGTTTTGGGTTACATGAAACTTTATCGATAATCAGGAACCACCAACATAGTATAGGAAATTACTGAGACCCCTACATTAGGCCGCCCAAGTCTGCAAAGCCCAACTCGCCCGTCCTCAAGGCCCTAGACCCTACGAGCGGAGGCGGGGCTCAGAGCAAAATCCGCTCGGCTCACCTCCACCTTACGCACCAAGCACTCAAAACCGAAACCCACAACTTCCAGCCCTACCTGGTATGGTGGATCCCACTTCAAAGCTTCACCTCTCAACCCTAGCCGCTATATGAGCCCTACCTAAACGCCAAAGAACCTGCCTTTTCAAGGACTTATACACGAAAATCACAACAAGGAGCCCTAAAAGGGGAGGTTCTTAAGGGCCCAAGTAAACCCTAAGACCTAGACGCCCAAGCCCTCGACCCGAATTGCGGATCCTCAAGCCCTAGACTCCCCAAGCCCTAGACACTAAACCCGAAACCGTCGATCCTGAACCCTAAAACCCGCAGATACCAAACCCCCAAACCCGCAGATCCTATACCCTAAACCGCAGATCCTATACCGTCTGAAAGGGTGGGTCTTGAAGCCTGAAATCGTAGATCAAAGCCCTTGCAGTCTGAAACTCCAAACTTGTAGGGTTTGGGGTTTAGGGTTAGACCCAAAACCCTGAACCCAAACCCCCTAATTTCTTGAGGGTTTAAAGTTGAGGAGTTTGGGTTCAGGGTCCCACCTCACCCAGAGCGTCCTCCTGGGCTTTTTTGGCCTCGAGCTTTCATACATAGCCGGGCTTTTGGAGACTTTAGAACCTAAATCCTAAACCCTAAACCCTAACTCTAAACCCTAAACCCTAAACCCTAAACCCTGAACTGGTCGCCAGAGAATGTGGGAGCTTCGAGGTTCCCCTGGTGGACCTAGGTTTTTTTTGTTATAGCCGTGCGCGCGTGCCAGCCCGAAAAAGGGTCGCGCATGAGCTTCGAGATTAACCCTAAACCCTAAACCCTAAACCCTGTACCTAAAGTGGAGTCCAAGAGCGGTGTGGTCTTGCGCAAATTGCTTGGGAAAGTACCTCTTACACATGACTTCTATCCAGTACGGGAGTTGCATACCACGTCTTCTGCCTTGGCTTAATATCCTGTCCTTAAAAGCCGAACCGAAGACAACCGAATGCGCAGCTTCTGTTCCAGGTAGCGTAAAGACCTCAAGCATCATGCTAGTTGGAGCTTGCGCAGGGTTCCGCTAGGAAGTTCGGGATCCCGAGCCTTATGCCGAACCTCCTGGTTGGTGATTCTGGAGTAATACGATGCTTCAATCCCTACTTCTCCTAAGGAATCTGTAATAGAATGCATCTAGAGTATGGGGACAAAAGGTGCTTTGGAAGATCTGAAGTCTGGTAAGTTGGCCTACTTTGACGTAAAAGCATGTCGTTGGCGTGGTTGTCGCCGCCCGGAATCGGAAGGTTGACTAATCTAAACAAACAGCTAGTGCGTATAATATATATAATCATAACCTGCAAACTTGCGAAGCCAAAGCCAGCTGCAACTAGTGCAAAATGCTTCCGAATCATCCTGGAGCTCTTCCTCCTCGCGACGGATTTGAAGAGCGAGTCTGCCAGGAGGAGGTTGCCTCCAAACGACGCAGCAGCTCTGAGTGAGCCGCACTAGCGCGTAGGGCGCGCCTTGCCGCCGCCCTTTGCCCCCTGTTTCGGCTTGGCGCGCGCCGCGGAAGCCATAGACGAACTCGCAAGCGACTCTTCCTTCTGGCGCCAAAATCCCTTAATTAAGGAATATACCTTAAATTATAGTAATTAGGATCCCCAATATGATTTAAGGTCTATTCCCTAATTAAGGGATGTCTCTGATTTGCGCGGAACAGAGTCTTAACCAGCAGCAGCGAAGATTGCACAACGCCTGCAGGAGCTTCGGCGCTTCCACCTTGAGTGCTTCCATGACTTAGGGTTTACGGGTTGAGGGTTCAGGGTTTAGGGTTGAGGGTTTAGGGTTTTTTGAGGGCTTAGTACAGGTTTAGGGCTTTGGGTTTAAGGGCTTAGTAACTAAACTGTCGGGCTGAAGCTTTCAGGCTTAAGGTGAACATTTACGGTCTAGGATTGAGGGTTTCGGCTGTTTTGAGCTGCCTTTCCCTCAGACGAGACTTTCGGATTTGCTTCGGTTGTCAGAGCTTACCTTCTTAAGCCCCCGCAAGTGTTACCGTCTCACTGGGAGGTTGTAGAAGGCCTCATAAACCCCAAACCCTAAACCCTTAGGGGTCGTTTGGTCCAGAGCAGACCCAAAAGCAACGAAGGCTCCAAAATCGGAAGCGCTGTAGGCTTAGGGTTCAGGGTAAGGGGCCTAGTGTTTAGGGCTTTAGGGTTTCAGGGTTTGGGGTTTAGGGTTGGGGGTGTGGGATTTAGGCCTCGATGGTTTGGGGTTTAGGGGGTCGGGGATGTTGGGCCAAACCTTACAGCAACGCTTCTGCTAATGTAGGGGACTTAATAATTACCTATACTGCTCTGGGGGGCTATAGTATACTAGGCCTTAAAACCCTATTCTACACCCTAAACCCTTCTGGTAGTCCTTTACAGAACCCTTGAAGGAACCCTTTAGAGGAACCCCCAAAACCCGATTCTAACTATCAAGGCCCCTATGTTATAGAACCCTTATAGTATCCCTTTTTAAGGAACCCTTTAAACGAACCCCCAAAACCCTATTCTAATCATTCAGGCCCCTAAACCCTAAAGCCTAAACCCTCAGCCCTTCAAACAAAACCCTAAACCCTAAACCCCAAACCCCTATTAAGGCCCCGATATTAGCCAGCCTTCTCCTGAGCTGTTTTGGCCTTTGCAGCGGCATCCTTGTAGAGTCCATCCTGCTCGCCGCGCGGAAGGAGCTGAACATTGAGGGGTTTAGGGTTTAGGGTTTAGGGGTTTAGGGTTTAGGGTTTAGGGTTTAGGGTTTTGTTTGCAGGGCTGAGGGTTTAAGGGTTTAGTGTCTGTAGGGTTTCGGATGTCTAGAGGATTTCACTGGGCTTTGATGGGGTTATGACGGCTCTACCAGGGTTACGGCACGGCCTTGAAAAGGTTGTCGTAGGGTGCCAGGCAAATCACTTTCGAGTCACCCGCTAGCTTACGCTCCTTAGCAACTAAGCTGCCCGTAGAACCAGAGCAAAAGTAATGCTCTCATGAATTAAACCCCTAAACCCTAAACCCTAAACCCTAAACCCTAAACCCTACTATTTAGGATACCACCATATTAGGACTTACTAGGGACTTAGGGTCTGAGGTTTTTTTTGGAATTTAATCATTGAAACCCCGCTGAGCTTCGTGGAGTTGTTCGGTTCGAATATAGGCCGTCTGGAGACCACAAGAAGGATCACGGCCGCAAGGTTTCAAGTCTATCTGTCCATTTTTCATCTTTCCGTCGATATGCCTATTTCTATGTCATTCTATGTCAAAGCCGAAGAAAAGTGATATTCCTGTTATTGATCCTCTGGAGTTGCATTTCTGAGCAGTAAAGGCACTACACCTTAAACCCTAAAACCTAAGCCACAAGAACCCAGTGGCTTGCTCCAGGGCTTTGGGCTTCGTGGCTTATAACTTGGAGGGCCTGGCGCTCGGAGAGTTGACCCTCAACCCTAAGCCCTAAAACCCTGAAACCCTAAAGCCCAAAAACCCTAAACCCTAAATCCTGGACCTAGACACTTGTGCAGCAACCCCTGAGGGGCATAAGATTCGGGGTTCCGAGTCTCACGCCTTGGGGCGTAGAGTTTTAGCACTTGGGGGGTTAACAAAGGGGCCTGAATAATTCAATAGTTATCATAAGGAACCGGCAAAGTAGTACAGGTAATTATTAACCCTAAACCCTAAACCCTAAACCCTAAACCCTAAACCCCTTTTTTAGGCTGCTGAAGTTTGGGGCTCAGGGTTCGGGGTGCAGGGCAGAGGTTTGTAGGGTCTGGGGTGCAGAGACTTTGGCTGAACCCTCAAGGGTTTAGGGTGTAGGGTTTGGGGTTTAAGGTTTAGGGTTTAGGGTTTGGGGTTTAAGTTTTAGGGTTTAGGGTTCGGGGTTTAAGGTTTAGGGTTTAGGGTTTAGGGTTTGGGGTTTGAGGTTTAGGGTTTAGGGTTTGGGGTTTAAGGTTTAGGGACCCTAAACCCTCAGCCCTAAAGCCCCCATTGCTCGCACTTGCCTTGGGGGAGCCCGTCTCTACCTCAGCTGCTCAAAGTCAGGTGAGTCGGACACCACAACGTAGCGTTCAGGGCCTTCCAGGCGGGGTCTGGGGGTCTTGGGTGTCAGGGGGCCGTAATAATCTGAATAGGGTTTGGGGGTATATTATATAACTATAGGGGGCCTTAATAATCAGAATAGGGTTTTGGGGTATATTCTAAAACTATAGGGGGACTTAATAATCAGGTGTATTATAAAACTATAGGGTGCCTCAATAATTAGAATAGGATTTTGGGGGTCATAATATAACTATAATAAGGAACCCCCCAAAGTAGTAATTATTAGTAATTATTATAACCCTAAACCCTAAAACAAACTAAACCTTAAACCAACCCTCAACCCTAAAACCTAAACCCTAAACTAACCCTTAACCCTAAACTCTAAACCCTAAACTAAACTTAAACCCCAAACCCCTTTAACCCTACCGCCTACATAGCCCACACCCCTGAATGCTTGGCTTGCGGCCTTAATGAATTCACGGTAGCCCGAAAAAACCCTGGGACTCAGCCGCAAAGCCCTCATGTCCAAACTGCCAAACAAAAAGCTTAGGGTTGAGGGTTGAAGGTGTAGTGTCCTTCCGGGATCCTGGCAAACTCGGCTTAGGGTTAGGGATTAGGGTTTAGAGTTTAGG